>JADRCD010166950.1:0-16259 GCA_019843815.1 Montemys delectorum
GTCAGGTATTGTCAGAGCCTCTCAGGAGATAGCTATATTTAGACTGGCTTGTCTTTCCTTCAGTCTCTGCTCCATAGTTAATCTCTGCCACTCCTTTTGTGGGTATTTGGTTCCCCCTTTTAAGAAGGAATGAAATGTCCACCTTTTTGTCTTCCTTCTTCAGCAAACATCATGCTGGCCAGGAAACAATGCCCAATCTTAGCCATAAATGAATTATTTCTTGGGGTACCTTTATGCCTAAATATGAGGGTGTGTTGACGATTGGAAAGACTGATCTGGAACACGTCTGAGTTAGGAGATGCCAGCGGCTACCCTGAATAGCCAGGAGGCACGGGTACCCCTTTGGGTCCTTATTGCCTCTTGCCCTTGATCAGGTTTTTAAGCCCGATACTGCAGACGTGACTGGCATAGACGAGTATGCATGGCAATTGCATTGAATCTGTAGATTGCCTTCAGTAAGATGGCCATTTTTACTATATTAATCCTGCCAATCCATGAGCATGGAAGATCTTTCCATCTTCTAAGATCTTCTTCGATATGCTTCTTCAGAGCCTTGAAGTTCTTGTCAAACAGATCTTTTACTTGCTTAGTTAGAGTTACACCGAGGTATTTTATATTATTTGTGACTATTGTAGAGGGTGTTGTTCCCCTAATTTCTTTCTCTGCCTCTTTATCCTTTGTCTATAGGAAGGCCTCTGATTTGCTTGAGTTAATTTTATATCCAGCTACTTTGCTGAAGTTGTTTATGAGGCTTAGGAGCTCTCTGGTGGACTTTTTGAGGCCACTTAAGTATTCTATCATATCATCATCAAATAGTGATAATTTGACTTCTTCCTTTCCTATTCGTATCCCTTTAATCTCCTTTTGTTGCCTAATTGCTCTGGCTAGAACTTCAAGTACAATATTGAATAGGTAGGGAGAGAGTGGGCAGCCTTGTCTAGTCCCTGATTTTAGTGGGATTGCTTCAAGTTTCTCTCCATTTAGTTTGATGTTGGCTACTGGTTTCCTGCATATTGCTTTTACTATGTTCAAGTATGGGCCTTGAATTCCTGATCTTTCCAAGACTTTTATCATGAAGGGATGTTGGATTTTGTCAAATGCTTTCTCAGCATCTAGTGAGATGATCACATGGTTTTTTTCTTTGTTTGTTTATGTAGTGAATTACATTGATGGATTTTCATTTATTGAACCATCCCTGCATCCCTGGGATGAAGCCTACTTGATCGTGGAGGATGATCGTTTTGATGTGTTCTTGGATTCTGTTTGCAAGAATTTTGTTGAGTATTTTTCCATTGATATTCATAAGGGAAATTGGTCTGAAGTTTTCTTTCTTTGTTAGGTCTTTGTGTGGCTTAGATACAAGAGTAATTCTGTCTTCATAGAATTAATTGGGTAGAGTACCTTCAGTTTCTATTTTGTTGAATAATTTGAGGAGTATTGGTATTAGGTCTTCTTTGAAGGTTTGATAAAACTGCCTTTCATTTGGAGCATAGAGGTTCAGAATTGAGAGTTCATCTTGGTAGATCATACCTTTGATGAATATAAAATGTCCCTCCTTATCTTTTTTGATCACTTTAGGGTGAAAGTCGATTTTATTCGATATTAGAATGGCTACTCCAGCTTTTTTCTTGTGACCATTGGCTTGGAGAATTGTTTTCCAGCCTTTTATTCTGAGGTAGTGTCTGTCTTTGTCACTGAGGTGGGTTTCCTGTATGCAGCAAAATGTTGGGTCCTGTTTACGTACCCAATCCTATAGTCTATGTCTTTTTATTGGAGAAGTGAGTCCATTGATGTTAATAGATTTTAAGGAAAAGTAATTGTTGCTTCCTGTTAGTTTTGTAGTTAGAGCTGGCATTCCGTTCATGTGTCTATCTTCTTTTAGTTTTGTTGGAAGATTACATTATTGCTTTTTCAGGGATGTAGTTCCCCTCCTTGTGTTGGAGTTTTCCATTTATTACCCTTTGAAGGGCTGGATTTGTGGAAATATATTGTGTGAATTGGGTTTTGTCATGGAATACTTTGATTTCTCCATCTATGGTGATTGAGAGTTTTGAAGGATATAGTAGTCTAGGCTGGCATTTGTGTTCTCTTAGGGTCTTTATGACATCTGCCCAGGATCTTCTAGCTTTCATAGTCTTTGGTGAGAAGTCTGGTGTAATTCTGATATGCCTGTCTTTATATGTTACTTGACCTTTTCCCCTTACTGCTTGTAGTATTCTTTCTTTGTTTTGTGCATTTGTTGTTTAGACTATTATGTGGCGGGAGGAATTTCTTTTCTGGTCCAATCTATTTGGAGTTTTATAGGCTTCTTGTATGTTCATGGGCAACTCTTTCTTTAGGTTAGGGAAGTTTTCTTCTATAATTTTGTTGAAGACATTTACTGACCCTTTCAGTTGGAGGTCTTCACTCTCTTCTATAACTATTATCCTTAGGTTTGGTCTTCTTATTGGGTCCTGGATTTCCTGGATGTTTTGGGTTAGGGTCTTTTTGCATTTTGCATTTTCTTTGACTGTTCTCTCAATGTTGTCTATGTTATCGTCTGCCCCTGAGATTCTCTCTTCTATCTCTTGTATTCTGTTGGTAATGCTTGCATCTATCTTTCCTGACTTCTTTCCTAAGATTTCTAACTCCATAATTGTCTCTTTTTTGTGATTTCTTTATTGTTTCTACCTCCATTTTTAGGTCCTGCATGGTTTTACTCAATTCCTTCACCTGTTTGTTTGTGTTTTCCTGCAATTCCTTAAGGGATTTTTGAGTTTGCTCTTTAAGGGCTTCTACTTGTTTTCTTGTGATCTCCTGTAATTCTTTATGGGATTTTTTTGTTTTCTCTTTAAGGGCTTTTACCTTTTTACCTGTATTCTCCTGTATTTCTTTAAGAGAGTTATTCATGTCCTTCTTAAGTTCCTCTATCAGCATTGTGAGATATGATTTTAGATCCAAATCTTGTTTTTCTGGCGTTTTGGGATATCCAGAACTTGCTGCGGTGGGAGTACTAGTTTCTGATGAAGCCAAGTAGTCTTGGTTTCTGTTGGTAGGATTCTTGTGTTTGCCTTTGGCCATCTCTTGATCTCTGGGGTCAGATTTTCTTGCTGTCTCTGACTAGAGCTTGTCTTGTCCCTGCAACCTTGCAACTCCCCTGGGACTTTTGAGGCTTGTGCCTCCTGGCTGGTCCTGCCTTAGAAATTCACAGGAGAGAAAATGGTGGATCTTTCCTGAGTCCCTGGGTTAAGCACTCCCTGGAGGCAGGCCCTCCACTTGCAGGGAAGGGGCAGAGAGGGTCTCTGATCCACCTCTGTAACTTGGAAGCTGAGAGAATCCTGTCCCTGCTGCCCTGGACTCCCCTGCGATTGGTGAGGCCTGTGCCTCCCGGCTGGTGCCGCCTTAGAAAGTCACCGGGGAGATGTGATTTTTCATCTGTTTTTATAATTTTGTGTGGTGGTAGCTTGTGAGTTGTGATACCAAGAAAGAAAGCAGCCTCCCTCTTAGAGCAGCAATCAAATGCCAGTAGCTACTCTCTGTGGGAGGGATTTTATGCCTACTTCCTCACCTCTACCTTGGGCTTTTGCCTGGCTTGGGACTGTGAAGGTCTTCTATATTACTGTTACAGTCTCTGTGGGTTCATATGTGCACCTGCCCTGTATCCTTAAAGTTATCCAATACCTCCAGCTCTTATACTTTTTCTGCCTCTTCTTCCATATAGATTTCTGAGTGTTGACTTTACTTAGGGCTGAGGACTCCACAAAACTTATTCTCTGTATATGGACCAGTTGTGGGTCTCTGCATTAATTTCTATCTACAGCAAGAAGAAGCTTCTCTAGTGAGGGCTGCCAATGCACTGACCTTGGGTCCAGCAGTAAGACATTAGGACTTATCTTATTGTTATATTTACCAGTCCATTCCTAGTGGGTTTTCCTTTAGGGACTGGGACATGTCTAGCTACAACTTCTTGGCTTCATTGACAGTGTTAATTATGGGTTCCAAATTATGGAGTGTGCCTTAAATAACAAAAACAAATGAATAAAACCTAAAGTATTGGTTATGTTTGTAACATCTATGCCACTATTATACCAGTGGGTATGTCTTGCCAGGCATATTATTTATAGTAGCTTAAAGAATTCACAGCTTGGTGACATTGCTGATTATTTTTCTCTTCTGATAGTAGGAAAAATGCCTTGTACCACCATGAAAACTAGCCAGTACAGATGATGCTTTGAATACTCTCTTAGTTAATGTTCTATTGCTGTGAAAAAACACCTGACCACAGCACCCTTGTAAGAAAAAAAAAGCATTTTATAGTTTCAGAGGTTTAGTCTATTATCCTCATGGTGGGGAGCATGGTGGTACATAGGCAGACACTGTAGCTGAGAATTCTATATACAGATCCATAGGCAGCAGGAAGAGAAAGAGTTGGAGAGGGAGAGGGAGGGGGAGAGGGAGGGGTGAGGAGGAGGAGGAGGAAGAAGAAGAAGGAGGGAGGGAAGAAGGACCTGACCTGGGGTCTTGAAACCTCAAAGCCCATCCCTAACAACATATTTCCTCTTTAATGAGGATGTTGTTTGTTGTATAGAATCTTTTGCATTTCATGTGGTTCCATTTGTCAGTTGTTAAGGAAGTCTGGGCTATACAGATCATAATAGTGAAATCTGAATAGGTTTTTTAAAAAATTTCTAAGTATTTACAGAGGTAAGAGCAAGCAAATATGAATGAATTTCCATGAAGTTTGGATTTGCTTTGGGACTTAACTCTCTTAACTCTCAGTGATTATTTTATTGTATTACACTCCTAATAGTACCTCACCCCCTGCCCCCCAGGTATTTTTTAGTGTTTCTGTATGGAGAGACACAGTGGTTTGAATCACCCACTATGCAGTCTTTATTTACCTGTCTTTGAGACATTTTCTTAAGAGCAAATTATCATGATATGTGTGCATTGTTTGTTTATGTCTCATTCTGTCAGATTCTAAGTAAAATAACTTTTAATATAATTGACTTTTTCTTCCACCAGTATTATTTATTTCCCAAATTTTTATGTCACATAATTCCTTTAAGTATTTGTGATAGATATATGAAACACATATATGCCCTTGACAGTTTTCACTCCCTAGACAGCAGCTAATTATTAAAACATAGATTTTTTTTGAGTCCACATTGAAGTAAGTCTAAGAAAGATGTAAAAACAATGTTTTTGAAACTTACAGGAAAGACTCTTGTATTAAAGTGCTGAGCCAATAGGTGACTAACAAAAATCCAGAACCAGAGTAGGAGATTGTGAAAGACAGGCCTGGGACTTGTTGCTGATTTGAAGTGGCAGCATCATTTAAACAAATTCAAACACTGGGTGGCCTTTGTGGCTAGGGTTAAAGCCCCAGCATGACTTCCCTCTAGGCTTCCCCACACCTGGGGTCTGAGGTCTACTCTCTACCTCTGCTGTGAAATTCCCTTGAATAAAATTACATTTTAGAGTATGGTTGGGGAATTTATGAAGAAAGGCCCAGGGTTTGGGAAAAGTTATTTTGTAGGGAGCCCTGACCACCATTCCTCAGGCACAGGATTGGCTGGATATGACCTAAAAGTAAAGTTGTTTAGTTTTATACATGTGTTGTCTCCCTGTAGTCGCAAGCTTTTGAAACCAGGACTGGATTTCTTGCTTCTTTATGTGAGTAAATGTCTGAGGGTGAATGTCTTGTTACTAAGGACATAAGTCTCAGAAGTCAGACATATCAGTATAGCTGTAATTAAATTTATATTAAATTAGTTTGACAAGAAATCATGACTCCAGGCACTAGTTTAGAAATGATAATCATATCAGCATTAGGGTTGGTGAATAGGGAATTGGTGTTTGCTCAATGAAAGTTCTAGGAAGACTTCTGAATTGATTAACTTTCATTGTTGAAAGCAAGCAGACTGGATATTAGTTGTATTATGTTTCATCCTGGAGTGAATAAAATTGCCCTTTAGAATAAGGAATCTAATACCTTCCATTTATAAGCACCAAAGAGTTCAAAGCATTTTCTAGCAATCATCTCATTAATCTTTTTGGCTTTCATTCCCCTCCGCTAGTGGGGAGGTTGGTGAGTGTGTATGTGTGTGCACATGTGCATGTACAGGCGTCTACCCATGATTCCCTCCCTTCCTTCCCTTTGCTTTTTATTCAGTGGAGCTTAAGCTACTTTTACAATCTAATCTTGGTTAGAACTTGGCATTTTGTTAAGCCTCATGTTTTAAAAAATTGCATACCATTTTTAGAATATTAAGCCACATTTATTCATGAATACCAAGTTTTTCCAGAAAAAGGTGCAGCTTATGCTGCACATGAGCAGCAGACTATTAATCAAAGATTGATATCAGAAATGCCACGCAGATATAGGTTGCAGAAGCTTTCTGTTTAGACTTTTAAATTAAAATTTGATTTCTTAATACTTGCCTCTGTGTTCATGCCCGCCCTTGAGCAAGCATTTGCCTGGTAAAGAAAGCATGAGTTGTGACAAGGAGAAATTTTTTTTTCTAATTTAGCATTTGCTTATTTACTTATCTGTCTGTCTGTCTATCATCTATCTATTAATCTATCCATCCATCCATGTATCCATCCATGTATCCATCCATCTATCCATCCATCTCTCCATCCATGCATCCATCCGTGCATCTGTTTTTTTTGAGACAGGGTCTTTCTACAAAGCTCTTACTGTCCTAGACCTCACCATATAGCCTAGATTAGCCTTTAACTCAGAGGTCTGCTTTCTTTCATCAAGGGCTAGGGTACCAACAGACCATTTGCAGCAACAGGTTTTTGTTTTGTTTTGTTTTTTTGGTCTTTTGTTTTGATTTTTTTGTTTGTTTGTTTGTTTGTTTGTTTTTTCGAGACAGGGTTTCTCTGTGTTGCCCTGGCTGTCCTGGAACTCACTCTGTAGACCAGGCCTGCCTCTGCCTCCCAAGTGCTGGGATTAAAGGCATGCGCCACCACCGTCTGGCCTATTGGATTTTTTTTAAAGGCTTTTTTGATTATATTTGTAGTCTACGTCTTGCTCATTGACACTCCTTTGAGTGTCTAGGGTCATCTTGGGAGTGGTCTCAGTAGTGCTATGCCCCTACTGTGCATTATGGCTCCAGGCAGGGGTCATCTTAGGCATGGTCTGGATCTCCCCCTCCCCCCCAACACACACACCCCAACAGGATTTCAAGGCAGCAGACTGGTGTTCATCTCAGGGTCACTTCTATTTGGGGTCTACAGTTCCAGGGTCACAGGTGGGGTTCTCTAGTTTCTCACTTGTTCCCTGCCCTGGGAGCTTGTCCAGGCCTACCTGTTAAACTGGTAGTTGTCTCAAGCAAGCTGAACTGGTAGTCATCTCTAGCTCCTTTTTTTCCATGGAATATTAGGCTACTAATCACAGGTCAGAATACTGAGTATAGATAAACTTTTTCTCCTCTCTGTCTCCTGCTGATGCATCTCTGACACAGCAGCCATACCTGCAAAGCCTCCAAAGGGCAGTCTGAGATTTCATTACTAGCTAAACTGTACCAAGGATAATTTGGGGGCACAGATGTTTCTAATGGGAATTTTGCAACATCACATGTTGTAATGGTTGATATTGACTGTCTACTCAACAGTATGTAGAATTATTTAAGACAAAGATTATGACAGAATCTAGAAATATCTGGCAGACAACTCTGAGCTTATCTGTGAAGGATTTCCAAGATTGTATCGATTTTTGTGGGAAGACTTGCACTAAAAGTCTTCCACAGCACCAATCCATAGGCTGAGGTTCCAGACTGCATAAAACAAGACAAGCTGAATACTGCCTGCCATTCATTGCTTTCTGCTTCCTGATTAAAGGTTTAGTGGAGACAACTGCCTCATGAGCTTGAGTCTGTAACCTAGCCACCCTGTTAGACTGTTCCATCACACTGTAAGCCACATAAACCCTTTGCCTTTCCTTCCTTGCTTTTGTCGGGCACTTTGTTACAGCACAGAGAAAGGTAACACATAATGGTATCTGTCCCTGATAGGGTATTTATAATCTGTCACTTCTCAGTGTAGTGCAGGTCTCAGGTAAAAACAAGTAGCCAATGACACAATTTCCTGATTTTTTCATTGGCCATACACTGAGATACCTTTATTTTTTGCATTTCTCTAAAGTAGATTTTGACCAGAGACCTTCCAGAATATATGTCAAAATAAGTATTATTTTTTTTTTTCAACAAGGATAAGAGACTGCTTCTTTAACTGAAGGTAGGTTGTGAATGATGGTGGTTGCTGAAAAGGAGGGAGGAAAGGATTTGAAACTTGTTCAGTTGTGTGGGTGGATTCTTCTGGAATCCCTAAGGATTTAGATATGCATTCTGTGTCCTGAAGCTGTAAGCAGTTGTGGGAAGGTGGACCTGACTATCCTGGATGAGGCTGGACTCTGCAGGACTCAAAGGTCACTGAGTGAGGCAAGTAACCATGGCTCTGTTTTCATGTTGTTTCTTAAGTCAAAAGTGGCAAAAACATGGGAGTAGGAGCTGTGGTTTAGGTGGGGAGTGTGTACTTTTGAGAAGCAGAGTGTCGACTTGTGGTTTGATAATGTCTGAAGTCGCATTGATCCCCTTGCAATCCAAATCTAGTATTGCTTATTAGTTATCTAACATGGACCAGTTACTTACACTTTAGTTGTTGAAGTGTTCGCATTCCCTTGATGTCTGATTCCCTTTTGGAACTTAGGGTGATCTTACCTTTGTCCAGGATCATGATGATTAAGAAAGCACCTCGGTGTATATGTTTTAAAAAAAATAAGAGTTTATTTGTACACTTGCTTGTTTTTACACACATGTGCTTAATGTATATGAATCTTTGTTTTTTTGTTTGTTTGTTTGCTTTTTGTTTTTTTTTGAAACAGTGTTTCTCTGTGTAGCACTGGCTGTCCTGGAACTCACTCTGTAGACCAGGCTGGCCTCGAACTCAGAAATCCGCCTGCCTCTGCCCCCCAAGTGCTGGGGTTAAAGGCATGCTCCACCACCGCCCAGCGTGAATCTTAATTGGAAGAAGAGAAGCAGTCCTGTGGCTGTTTTTGCAGGAAGGCAGAGAAAGCTTTTCCTGATAGCACTTTTCTTGTTTATTGTTCAAAGAGAGAAAATTAATCTACTGCAGAGGCATTATTGTTATATTGGATTTTAGAATTGAAGAAGTGAAAAGCTGTGTTCCAAATTAGTCCCTCATATGGATGTGATTCTGCTAACTCTTTACTTTCATGAGTAAAATGTAGGCTTGAATAGTAAATACTCAGAAACTCTTTTAGGTCTCAGACCTTCAGATTATATCTGGACTGGCTCTTTTTAACTCCCAGTAGGAATACTTCATTGAACTAAATTTTGGGGGAAAAAATGGTATTAACCTTTATTGAAGGACATTACAAGAAAAAACCCATAAAACAGAATATCATGAATGATTCAAGGAACTATTGAGGACAGGTCCTGTGGTAACTGGCACTACAGTTTTCTCTTTGTATTGGCAGATCCATTTAGAGTGAATGGTTTGCCCAGCTCTAAACAGATACACGTTATAATCTCCTCTCCTTAATTTAGCCCTTTGCTACTTTGTTTCATTTTCTCCTTATTTTTTATTGTTCTCCTTTGCATTTTTATTCTTTATAAGGCCTTATTTTAAATAGTCTTTTCCTGTAGCCCAAGTTGGCTTTAAAGTCATGATGCTCATCTCTCAGCCCCAGAAGAGCTGGAATTGTAGGCCTGTAATACCATGCTCAGCTACTTTGTGCCAAACGGGTTGAGTATTAGAGCGAAATACTAAGGACTGTGTGCAGTTTAGCTCCTGTAAACTCTTCATTTTGAAGACAGTTGCTAATTCCTGGCCAGTGATTTCATTGGCAGTTGCAGAATGAGTTCATTCTTCTAGACTGGCTAGCTGTGTTTTCTAAAGTTGTCTTCAGGTCACATTTTAATCTATTGAAAAGACAGGTAAATATTTACCTTTGCCATTTATAATAGTTAAAGTAAGAAGTTGGTTTTGTAACTATTTCAAATAAGGAATATTTTTCCTTCCCTTTGGCCTTTGGGTTTTTGTTTGTTTGGTTTTAGCTTTTATCACAGTTTCATGAAATTTCTAAGATTTGGAGTTTTTCACTCAATTTCATCATTCTTCCTTTTTGATGTACAAATTCTAAGAACCATTCAGTGACTGTTTTTCAACTTTTGCCTTTACACACATCTATTAGTTTTTAAAAGTTCTTAGTCTCTGTTAGAGCAGGTATTTCAGGAAAATGTTGGGATCAGTCTTTTCTTCAGCAAGTTCTGGCTTCTACAATGAGGAGTGTCAATAGAAGCAAGCTTCTGGGTATCAGGGTCTCATGCTTCTGGGATGGTATTGTTTCTGAATCACTAAATTCAGTGTTTATGCTTGATTTGACTTCATAATTATAATCTTTTCCTTGAATCTGAACACTTAGATTCCTAATGCCATTGATAGTTTCATTTATTCCATTCACTTCTTTCCTTGGCTACAAATCTTTCTTAAGATAAGCAATCTAAGGATAGAAGTGCTACAAAAATGTTGTAGAGCTCATTCAGCAGCTGGATCATTAGTACTGGTGATGCTGTTCTGAAAACAGCATTAAATAGGCTAGAGAACAGTGAAGTTATTCGTCAGTGGTTTTAGGAGTGAAGATTGTGATGGTCATTTATGAAGGTAAGGATAAAAGGCACATTTATTTGTACAGCTTTCCTCTTGACTTAGACAGTATGCTGTGTGTATGTATGTATATACCACGCACATTTGTGAAAACACACACACACACAAACACACACACTCTCTCACATAAAAGTGTGGCTGTATTAGCCAGACTTTTCATTTCTTTGACATATAGAGAAACAGTTTTAAAGTACAGAAATTCATAACAATTTATCTTGTTTCATTTTCTTAGCTGACATTTACTTGACTTGAAAGCAGACTATCATCATAGTGTAAATGAGTGGCAGAGAAGGCTGCTCAACCTCATGGTCATCAGGGATCCCCATAAAGAGAGGAAGGGGCCAGGGCAAGATGTATTCCTGAGAGCATACTACCAGTGCTTGGCCCTATCTCCTGAAGTTTCTGGGACCTCCTAGAATAATTTAGGAAGCCTTCAAGCTAATTTTGTGGGGGAAATTTATATTCAGACTATTATATGTATATTCCTCTTAATTTATATATCAAATTTAATCTATGTAGTTTTATAAATTGTATGTTTGATTATGTAATTTAAATTCTAAAATTGAGCACTGCAATGTACTAAATGAATAGATACATTTCATTATCACTTAATTATCTTTTGGGCTTCCGTTTGGAAAACAAGAATATAAATATGCATTTAGAAAGCAAATATGAATGTGCATTTTTATCTTATACATGCTACATCTGTTCTACATATTGTTGTTCTCATGGAAGTAGAATCCTAGTTTTCCTTAGAGATTTTCTTTTCTTCATTAACATTTTGCACAGTGTATCATTAGGTGAATGTGTGATTAGATAGCGATTACTCTTAAGATGTTTTTTAAAATAATGCTTTTTAAAAGAATGCCATAAAATTTTGATTATATTCGTTTGCCTTCCTCTGTTTTTTCAAAGTCCTCCCCTGTCTCCTTACCCACTCAACTCATGTTCATTCGCACTGTTTCTGCCTCTGTCTCTTCTTCCCTCCTTTCTTCTTCCCTCTCTCTTTCCCTCCCTTCTCCCCTCCCATTTTTACCTGTAGAAGCACGGATTCCAGTTTGTATAGGGTAACTATTCTTCGACATAGGGCCTGTCCTGGACTGTGGTGGATATCCCAGTTCCACGGAAGAAAACTGACTTTCTCTCAGTTGCCCAAAGCTCCCTAGCTGAGATGGGACTTCATGTTCCCCACCTCTTCTCCATGCTGGTGTTTGTCAGGATTGAGCTTGTTCAGTCTCATACATTGCTATCACAGTGTCTGTGATATCTGCCCTGCCCTGTCTGGAAATCATTGTTTCCTTGAAGTCATCTGTCACCTCTGGCTCTTAGAATCTTTTTGTTCCCCCTTCCCACATAACCCCTGAGCTCTGAGGGGAGAGGCATGGTATAGACAGCCCATGTAAGGCTGAGAACACCGAAGTCTCTCATTCTCATGTTGATCAGTTGTGAGGTTCTCTGTTAATTTCCATCTGTTGCAAGCCCTGACTCATGTGGAACTCACCATATAGACTAGCTTGGCTTTAAATTTACAGGAATCTCTTGCTTCTGCCACCCACCTTCTGGGATTAAAAGTAAGCATCACTCCTGGCAGAATTTCTTAATTGTTGGAATTATACCAATTTTGTAAGGAGTAACTAAGTAAATAACTTGAATTTGAAAGTCTTCCAGATTTCTTCCTGAAAGTTAATGACTTGTAGAATGGTCCTGCTGAGTCAGTGATACAATCATCGAATTGCAAGAGATATCACTGTATTCCTTTCTGATAGTTTGTTTTTTATAGTCTCTCAACAGTGTTGCCAAAGTATAAAATTTGGCTGGAGTTATAGGTTAGAAATAGATTTATATTCATATGATATCGAGAGAACCTTTTATTTATGGACATATTATGTTTTCTTTTTAAATGAACTATCTATTCCTATACATTTCATATTTTCTCATTTTGTTTTTGGTCACTCTCCTTTTTTAGAATACAATTTCTTTAAAGATTTAAAAAATATTATTTGGATTTTAACTTTCATACAAGTATATATTATATATTAAGCACTTTCCTCCCACTCCACATCTCCTGTTTCTAGCTCTAACCTTACCCTGTTACTTCCTTTCCCTTGACATTTTGACTCCTACTTTGATGTAAAATATATATACATGATTGTTGTATTTGTATAAAATCTTGGGGTCTCAAATGAGAGAAATTATATAATATTTATCTTTCTGAATGTAATTTAAAATGATTATGCCATTCCCTCAATTTACCTACAAAAAAATAACACCCATAAATTCATTCTTTCTACCTGAAAAAAAATCCATTATGTATATATACACCACATTTTTTATTTTTACTTATTTCTTGGTTGTTGGTCATGTAGGCTTATTCCACAGCCTATCTATTGTCAGTAGTTCTGCAGAAAAAATTATATGCGAGTATCTATGAAGTAAATGCTCAGGAATAGGATAATAGGTCATATGCTGGAGGAACTGACTTCTGTGGAGGTTGGATGTAAGCAGCCCTGGCAGCACTGTGAAGGATGCCCTGGTGCACTTACTCATCAGCATTACTTTTCCTTGTTTTGGATGCAGTCTTGGGATGAGTGAAGTCTCCTGTAGTGTTAGTTTGCATTTCTCTGCTGGCAGTGAGATTAAACATTGTTTATATATAATTGTTGGTCTTTGGTATTATTTTGGGACCTATCTCTTAATTTTATTAGCTCCTTGGTTATCTGACTTCTTGTTTAGATTTTTGGTTTGTTTGTGTGTTCTAGATATCAGTCCTGTGTTGGATGCATAGCTGGCAAATGTTTTCTCCATTTTGTAGACTGTCTTCTTTAAGTTTTCCTTTTGATAATTAGAATCTTTTCATGTCACAGGGTTCCATTTATTTATTGTTTGTATGATTTCTTGATTATCTGGGGTTCTGATTAGAAAGTCCTTGCCTTGTCTTGTTTTGTTTATGCCTATACCTTGAAGTATTTTTCAGAATTTTTCTCTTAAACAGTTTTAGAATTTGTGTTTATGCAGAGTGAGTTAGAAGGATCCAGTTTTATTCTCCTATATGTGGGTATCCCTTTTTCCCAGGGCCATTGTTGAGTACGTTGTCTTCTCTCTGTTGTGTATTTTTGACATCTTTCTCAAAATAGCAGATGGCTCATACCCAAGTGCATATGGGCAGCACCAACTGAACTAAGAAGGTTGTTAATACGAATTTGAAAGGCACATGCATCTGCAAGGGAAATGCGAGAACTAAGAAGGTTGTTAGAGTTTGAAAAGCACATGGATCTGCAATGGAAATGAGAGGAGGATCTAGAGGATGCTGGAAGAAGGCAGTGATAGTGTCTATGCTCACTGAACAATGTATAACTGTATGAAACTTTCAAAGAATATTATTCAAAAAACCAGGTGGCCATACCAAATATATTTATATTTGCGCTTTCTGCTTAACTTACTTCCATGTCTATCTTTGTACCTTTGTCATGTTATTTTTGTGACTGTTGCCTTGTAGTATGGCTTGACAGTAGGCCTAGTGATACCTCTAGCTTCATTTACTTATTTTGTTTATTTATTTATTTTGCTGAGGATTGCTTTGGCTATCCTGGGCCTTTTGTGCTGAAATATGGATTTTAATATATTTTTTACTAGTTTTTTAAAGAGTGTCTGGAATTTTACTAAAAATAATTGGATCTGTAGGTTGATTTTGTAAGTTACTCATTTTTGCATATTAATTCATCAGCATGGGCATTGTAGTGTGTCTTCTGGGTCAGTTCAGCGATCTAAAGCTTCAGGTCTTCTTGCAGATTACTTCCAAGTTTCCCCAACCTCTGAAGAACTGTACATGGGGTTGTTTCCTTGATTTCTGTCTCAGTATTCTTGCTATTATGTAAGAAGGTAACTAATCTTTTGGCTTTTAATTTTATATCCTGCTGAAATTATTTATCCGATCTGAGTTTTCTGGTGGAGTTTTCAGAGTGTTTTCTATGGAAAGCGATATTATCTGACTTCTTTTCCTATCTATATTCTTTTTATTTCTTTCTCTTGTCTTACTGTTGTAGCTAAGACTTCAGCCACTATATTGAATCTGAATGAAGAAATTGAATAGCTTATCTTAGTCTTCATTTAAACATATATTGAGCTTCTTCTCAATTAGTAAAATGTTGGATATATGTTAGTCATAGCTTTCATTATGTCAGAAACATGCTCCTTCTGTTTCCAGTTTCTTCTGGGCTTTTGTATTTCGTGAAAAGCCTTCTCAGCAACTGTAGAAATGATCATGTCATTTGTTTGTGGTAGTTTGACTAAGAATATCCCCCATAGGCTCATATATTTGAATGGTTAGTTATCAGGAAATGGCACTATTGAGAAGAATTAGAAGGATTATAAGTAGTGGCTTTATTGACAGAAATGTGTCACTAGGGGTAGGTTTTGAGGTTTCAAAAGCCCATGCTAGGCCTAGTCTCTCTCTCTCTCCTCTCCTCCCCTCTACTCCCCTCTGCTCCCCTCTCCTCTTCTTTCCACCCTTCCCATCAGGATGTTGCTCTTAGCTACTGCTCCAGTGTCATGAATTGTGCCATGCTTCCACTATGATGGTAATGACCCCTGAAACTGTAAGCAAGCCCCCCTAATTTGTCTTCTTTAAGTGTTGCCTTGGTCATTGGGGGTCTCTTCAGAAGATCGCTATGGAGTAGTCTGAGAAGCATTTCTTTAAATGCCTGAAAAATTGAGCAGTGAATCTGGGCCTAGACATTTTTAGTTAACAGGTACACATGTGTGCCTGTGTGTATTCCTATGTATATGTGTGGCTACTACTGCAGTGATCTCATTACTTGTTTTATAGGTCTTTTAAAGTTGTGCACCTTATCTTGGTTTACTTTTGATAAGCCATAGACGTCCATTTCCTTAGTTTGTTGAATATAGTGGAACATAAATTTTTAAGGTATTTCCCAATTTTAATAGCAATTGCTAATACCAACTTCTTTGGTATCACTTGTAAACTCTCTCTTTAAACTCTAATTACATTTTTTTCCCTCACTGTCTTCTTCTTTCTCTCAATAGTTTAGCTAAGGTTTTGTTTATATTGTTTATCTTTTCAAAGAATCAACCTTGTTTTTTTGGATTTTTGTATTGTTTATTTCTTTCTCACTTTATCAATTTATCTGCCCAGATATTTCGTTTTGTGTACTCATTCTGGTTGACTCGCTGTTGTTTTTCTAAGGGACTAGCTATATTGCTATTGATTTGTGACCTACCTATTTTTAGTCTAAATGTCCCTCTGAGGATTGCTTTCATTGTATTACCCTTTGTTTTGGTAGGCTATCTTTTCATTTTCATTTGATTCCAAAAATTTTTATCAAATGACCCATTCATTCTTCAGTAATGTGTTGTTTTACCTTAATGTGTTGCATTGTGAAGGCTGGCCTCATTCCATCACTTTTCTTCATGTTTCCTTGAAACGCTGGTTCCAGTCAGGTTTCCACCTTGTTCAATACCCCAAGGTTCTGATTCATCAGTTTCTCCTAGGTGAACTCTGCTTGCTTATTATCTGTCCCAGCCTATAATCCTATGACACTTGCTCTGAGTTTCCCTGGAGGATG
>JADRCD010166968.1:2130-22236 GCA_019843815.1 Montemys delectorum
TGCCTCCCCCTTCCTGGTGTTAAGTTCTTCTCACTGGATTCTGAGTTTAGAAGCCAAGGTATGTTCTTGGCACTCAAAGCAAAGGCCACAAAACCACTTAAAATACATCTAAATGTATCTTCTTAAAAAAAATATATATATATATATATATTTTTTTAAAAAAAAAAAAAATATATATATATTTTAAAAAATATACCTTCAGGGATTAAAACACATTACCTAGTCATTTGGAAGACATCCTTGTACTCCTTAAGCCAACCCTATTATTAAGAAGTTGTGTGACCCTCTAACATGAAGACTCTAAGGGATATTCAGTTCTTCCTTTATTTTATTTTTTTAATTTTTATTTTTATTAATCATTCCATCCATTTACATCTCAAATGATATTCCACTTCCTGATTACACCCTCCACTAACCCCTCATCCCATGATATACCACTTCCCAGTTACCCCTCTGCTGCTCCTCCCATCCCACATTTGCCCTCCACCTCCCTTTTGCCTGTTTGAGAGTGCTCCTCCATCTGCCCACACTCTCCTGCCCCACCACTCCAGCATCCACCTACTCTGGGGCATCAAGCCTCCCTGGGACCACATTCTCTGCTACATATGTATCTGGAGCCAAAGATCCCTTTAGGTACACTCCTTGCTTGGTGGTCTAGTCTCTGGGAGAACTGGATGGTCAGGCCATCCTATGTTGTTCTTCCAATGGGGTTGCAATCTCTCTGTTCCTCCAGTCCTTCTGCCAGCTCCCCCACCAGGTTCCCTGAATTTAGCCTGATGGTTGGCTCCAAGCATCCACATCTACACTGGTCAGCCGCTGACCAGACCTCCCCAGGAACTTCCACACTTGGTTCTTCTCCTCAACCACAGCGAGTGTTGGGTTTGGTGTTTGCAGACATGATATATGCCCAGATGGGGCCATTCTCGGGTTGCCCCTTCCTTCAGTCTCCATTCCATATTTTTGTCCCTGTTCTTCCTTTGGACAGAAACATTTCTGGGTGGTCTCCACAGGTTCTATCTCCCCCTTCTCTGTGAATTATTGCTGAAGTCAGCCCCACTGGGTCCTGGAAACCTCTCTGGTGTCTGGGACCCTCCAGTGGCTATCCCCAGTTCCTCATCCCTCCTGCCACCCTCTGTAGCTCTCTCACATCTCCTCCAGATTCTGATTCTGCCACCCTTATTGCCTCCTCTTCCTCCTTTCTCCCTCCCTTTTCTCCCTCCCCTTCCATCTCCACAATCAATCGTCCTGTTCCCCACTCAATCCCTTGTCTCCCTCCCCTTCCATCTCCACAATCGTCCTGTTCCCCACTCAATGCAGGACTGAAACATCCACCCCCCTGATCTTCCTTTCTTCTGTGCTCCATATAATCTGTAGGTTGTATCATATGCGTTGTGAGCACTCCTGGACATATACCCAAAAGATGCTCCAACATATAGTAAGAACACATGCTCCACTATGTTCATAGCAGCCTTATTTATAATAGCCAAAAGCTGGAAACAATCCAGATGTCCCTCAACAGAAGAATGGATACGGAAAATGCGGTACATCTACACAATGGAGTACTATGCAGCAATTAAAAAAATGAGTTCATGAAATAGAACTAGAAAATATCATCCTGAGTGAGGTAACCCAGACAGAAAAGAGAAAACATGGTATGTACTCACTAATAAGGGTATACTAACCCAAAAGCTCACAATGCATCTGATACAACCTACAGACCATATGGGATGTTCAGTTCTAACCCCTAGCTCATAGGCTATATATGAGAAAGGATATCTATTAATATAACCCTACAGAAAATTATAAACTTATTAAAACATGAGATTTGTTACGTGATTTTTTTCCATCTCACAGATTATTATGTGGTGCTCAAGCCATATTTTCTGAATGACATCAGATTAAAATGCTGAAGTTTGGACAGATGAAAGATGCTAGTCTAGAATTATTTCCAAGGATGCTTTACCTTCAGACATCATCTTCATGTATTGTACACAACACGCCACTGCTACTACTGCAAAGAGGCACGCCATCACACACCACATGAGACAAGATAGCCATAGCAATATTTCCAGTGTAAATATTTTACTCTGCAATTGGTGAGTCCTCATTATGTGTCTTATCTGTCATCCAAGGGCAACGTTTGCTCCCCAGATAAGTTTTGATTCTTTTGTCCTATTTCAGGTATCAATAGTGTTGTATAACTTTTCCTTAGAAGACTTGGATAAACATTAATTTAAAATTTATCAGAGGTTATAGACCAAATAAATTATTCCACTCAAATCTTACTTGCCGAAACAACAAGATTATTGTAGTGTAGAAGTGTGTGAGTGATAGGTTATTATCGTAGTGTAGAAGTGTGTGGGTGATAGGTTATTATCGTAGTGTAGAAGTGTGTGGGTGATAGGTTACTTTTAGAAATATGAGTGTCTCATGATAAACTACACCAACCAAAAGCCCTGAGCCAGTATGGGTAACAGTTTACAAATGCATGCTGGGGCTGTCTGCCACAGCTGAAAGTAGCTTAAGTGGCACCCTCATAGAAGCAGGGGGAGGGAGGTGGCATGGGGGTTTCCGGAGGAAAAACAGGGAAAGGAGATAAATAAAATATACAATAAAAAGGTTCTCTTCTTCCCAACAATTGCTAGCTGCATTTCTAACCCCAAGAGTGTCTGTGGATCCTGCACGTTTCCAAGCCTCCTGAGCCTTGTACATTTCATTTCATTAGCTTCTGATTTTACATGTCTCCTTTCTTCATCAAGGAAGACATGTTTCAATTCAGAGGAAAAGACTGTATACATAGATAGCCTAAGATGTGTAGCCGCTGTTTAGTTCTCTCAGGTATTAAGAAGTCTCTGCTTTCTTTAAATGAAAATTTAATGTCTATTATATTCATCTCTCCAACTTAAATAAATTTATTTTAGTGATGATCTTATAGATCTAAGGGTTTGTATTATACTTTTGACAAGGAATTATATGGTTGACTTATCCAAGATTTCGAATTTCCCCTCATTAACATGAAAAATGTTGATTTATTCACAGATAATCTCCATTTTAATTTCAGTTCTAAGCCCTTAAAAACACAATGCTGTCCTCTAAGTAAGGTTTGTTATCCATTTGTGTGGGTTGGAAAGATGAGAAATTCTGGTTCTTTGGCAATTCAGTTGCTTCCAATTCATGAGAAGTGTCCATTTGTTCTCTCTACTCACAAATAGGTTCATCATAATGCTCATAATTTAGTTTTAGAATTTTCAAGACTTTAAAGCTTCTGAACTTCTTAGAAATTATTTACATATAAGAAAATAACACTAATGCATCTCTGACATAATTATTTTGTATTGAAGGAACCTGCATAAGTGAATTAAATAGGAACACTAGTTTTTGGTTTGTTTGTTTTTATTTTACTAAGGACTTCAAATTTTCCTAAAGACTAGAGTGATATTCATGAACATCATTTGTCATTTGAAACTTTCTTAGTGTGCTTGATCTTATGATTTGAATATTGAATGTACAATGTATAGCTTGTAGGTAGATTACTTACCTAACTACCTACCACCTCTCAATATATCTTTAACACCATATAAATTTTCTCATGCATAACATATTCATTATTACCAAAAGCAAGCCATAGGATTCCTAATCATAGTCTATTTTGAAATTGAGAAACTGTATAGATACTCATGCACAGACACAAACACACAAGCTCAGACATAAACACAAACAGAAATATGTTCCATGTCTCAGAACATTTGCTGGATATCATACTTTAATAGATGAAAAGTCATAGGAAGGATAATATGAGACACTAGAGGTAGCAAAGCCTGAGACCAGCTGACTGAGATTTCACTACACATTCCAGTCTGTGAGGAGTGTGAACATGTCATACAGTGCCACAGCAGACACGGCTTGAGAATTATTTTGGGGGCCAGTAGAAATTGAAAAAATTTACTACTACTTCAATATTTTCCTTATTGCATGTCATTACAGAAATAAATACATAAATAAATAAATAAATAAATAAATAAATAAAAGTACATTGGCTTATCTCCCTCATTATTCCTTTCCTGTCCAATGTAATGTCCTTCACAACTCAGTTTGTATTCCAGAGTTAGTCGTATTTAAATAGGTTCTCTGAAACTTCATCATTCATGGTGGAATGGGTGGATTCTTGTGTTTTTATGGACACCCCTGTTAACAGTACTGTTATTTTGCAGAAATGTAGTCTTAGATATCACTCTTCTTTTACAGAGGAACCACCGAGTTCCCTCTAAGGTCTGTGATTCTTGATGGTCACAGTATCATCACTGTCACACTTTTCCTGCTAAGACTTGAGGAATATGCTAACAAATGGCGAGTTCCATACTAGAGACATCACAAAATACCATAGCATTTCTTAATTATCACAATAATTTCATGAGGTGGCTATCATCCTGCTTTGCAACTTAACAATTACTGAGCTGTCAAATAGAGAGTTAGATCCTAGGTCTCTGCACTACCTTGCTAGTGATGGGCCCTTGCCAAATCTTTCTCCTTGGACTCATTGATTAAAATGCAAATACACCTGTGATTTATAGTCTTAGCAGCTAAGATCCCAGCTACTAATCCTGCTTTAGGGAGGATTAGTTGACAACTCAGTAAGAGTAAGAATTGAATTCTGAAGTTGTGCTAGAGGGCTGGTTTTGATGATGAAATGACAAAGTATAAATGCTATTTCATAGCTTTGCCTTGAGCTACTACTGTCCCATTTAGCCATAAACTACATGGATGGCTGGTAAAACAGATGGAAGACCCATTGCCAGATAAGAAAGGGGTCTGTCATTCCCAGAGAAAATAAGCCTGCCCCTAATCTCTCCCCTCCTATGTGAGTCCCTTCTAGGCTCATAATTGCCTGGAAATTCACAGAAGGTCCATTTTCTAATGCTCCTTGAGGCAGCTGCATCACTCTGTGGCTTCTGAGACTATGATATATTTGTGCCTAATCCATAATTAACTTGCAAGATATAATATTAATTATTTTCCTCAACTGTTAACCAGTGGGGTGTTTCCCTCCCTCATTTCTCTCCTCACACACTAACCTGTCAGGCTCTGGTAATTGTTGCACGAACAGGTTTGGCTAAGTCTCCAAGGAGCACCAATTCTCTTGTTCCATTAGTGAGAACACATATAGATCATTTCCAGCACTAATCTAGGGCTAAAATCAATTATGTCTCTTGTATTTAAAAATTAAATTGATTCACCATGGGAGCAGAATGAAGGCAAAATACATTCTTCCTATTATGTGTAATTACAATTGTAAAACATTTTCCTTTGGAATGTGATTTCTGCCTACAGAGGCTGAAGTGGGTAAGTTTGAAGTGTTTAGTGGAAATGCTGGGATTTCTCTCAGATCTTTCCTTCGGCCTTTGTTTTCCACACCTCCCCAGACCTCTTTCCTTCTCATTATTATAATGCTGTTATAAAACTGGGAGATCTCTAAGGCTTCTCTGCTTTCAAAAACTCTCAAATGCAGATTAGATGGTAGGAAGCAAACTCCAGACTAGAGAAAGAGAGAGAGCAAGAGAAAGAGAGAGAAAGAGAGAGAGAGAGAGAGAGACAGAGACAGAGACAGAGACAGAGACAGAGAGAGACAAAGAGATAAAGAGACAAAGACACAGAGAGGCCAAGACAGGCAGAGACACAGAGAAACAAAGCAACAGAGACACACAGAAACAGAGACATAGAGAGAACTAATTATGGATATCAATCTTACCACTATTTGTGTGGTGTTAATAGTTTGGCCAGAGTTAGTCCATGTTAAAAAATAATAAACATTTCTTTTGAATGTGCAGATACTGCCTGGTTTTGAAAGGTCAGTATATAGCAGCATCACAGAGTCAGCTGGCTTTTTCCTATGGTCAGTTGTCAGACTCTTTATTTCCTCCCTGAGAAATGCTGTAACTTTTTTTTTTAAACCCATCAAATTCACTTTAGGAGTACATTGTTTCCAAAAATAGTGATAGACACTCACATAAATGATCACCAGACTAAAACACAACCAATCAAAACTACATACTTAGCTAAATGATGACTTTTTAAACCCAAGACTATTCTAAGTATTTTAGAGTGTTTAGACACACACACACACACACACACACACACACATACACACATACACACACATACACAAAGCATTTTTTTATCTAGCATTCATATTTATTTCAGAGCACTGGCTTTTTGTTTATTAAGTCAAGCAAACTTGTTTACAAAGAGAACAATTTATTATCAGGATACAAGATGTTTCTAGAAACTAAACAAGTGGAGTGATTACTTGTCTTCAGATTAGTTTTAATAAGCTTTTAAGATGAATTATCTATCAGGGAAGAGAAAAGATAAGGTTCATTTGCAAATCTCACTTTGACAGTTATAAAAAAGTACTGTTATTAGTTGTCTCAAGGATTATTTAAGAAAATAAAGGATAAATTATTTTGTGCTAAAAATAAAATACTCAGTCACCTACTAATAATGAAGTCAAATTGCAATGAAATTGGATCAATAGCATGTTTATTGTCCTTGCTAAAGTATTCACAAAGCAATTGTCTATACAACTTCCATACATAGAAAGACAAAATACCATGATAGAAATAATAATTTTCAAATGAGATAAGTAAGAGTTACAGTACAGAAAATAGTGCAACTTAGAACCTAAGAGATCTTTCACTTACTGCAAATCTGAGCACATAGCTACCTCCTTCGTTTAGTTTGATGCACGTCCATTGCTGACATCAATGACAGACAACTAGAATATCACAACGTATAAACAGGCCACTTTAGTTTTATATCAGCAACTTTGGTAAGTATTGTTTCTTCTTGATCAGACACACCAATCTGTGTCATATGTATTCATTTATTATTGTTAGATTTATATAATTTGGAAATTGAACATTTTTTTCTAACAAATGTGACAAATTTTACTTGGGATGATGGAATTCTTTCTTAGTGTGGGATGTTCACTTATTATTCTTTCTCTTTTTTTAATTTTTGGACAATGTGATACATGATATAATTAATTCATTTTAATCCCTTGTTATTCTCTCTTATCCCTTGCCCATTGAAACTCTTCTTCTTTCTAGAAAGCCCCTGTACTAACTTCATGCCCCTTTGGGTGTACATATGGCTTGTTGAATTAATTATGACAGCTTGCCAGAGCATGTGTAATGAGTTATTTACTAGAACTTGACCAGTTTAACAATAACAACTCCACTGAGAGAATGATACCCTCTGATTCATCAGCCATTAGTGGCCCATAGTTCCCCATGAGCTCTTTATCCATGCATGATGAAATGGTGATGTGTCCAATTTTTTGCAGACAGCTCTTCCTCATCTTCTGGCTCTTACATTCTTTCTGCAGTCTCTTCTTCTTTGGAGAGGGGTGATATAGAATAGAATAATGTTTAGAGATGAGGACTTCACATTTCTTATTCTTAATACTTCAACAAGCTTTGGGTCTCTGCACTAAATTCTAAGTAAACCACCCACTTAGAAAACAAGCTTTCCTGATTATTTCTTGGAGTAGCATTAATCTATGGGTATAAACGTAACTCCTTAGAAGGCAATTTGATACCACATTCATTTAGCACAAAAGTGGTATCTTTGTCCTCAGGGTCTATGAAATATCAAATCAAGAACTCTTGACCAGTTCCATTTATACAAGTTTCTTCTTTGTAGTTTGGAGCATAAATACAACCAGAAAGCTGTTAGTAACCCCCATAATAGAAATGCTTATACTACACTAGTGAGTAAATCTTGCCAAACCAATAGTTATTAAAGTTCATAGTTATATACATCTGCTGATGGCTTTTCTCTATCAGAATTTTGTATAACACTTTTCTAGCACTGTCAAGACTGGCCAGTATTGAAGACATTTCTGCACTTGATTTTTCTGGGTACTACAACCACAGTTTGTGGTATGTTCAGCATGAGGTCTTACAATTCAACAATTTCTGGTGGCCAACCAAGTGCAATGACAATTGTCTGTTTTATTGGGGGCCTCTAGGTCCTCCCTGATCAACAGCTCATAGAGAGGTATCCAACAACTGTTACTAGCATTTTCATTTAAGAAAGTTTGGGTTATAGATAAATGCAGGGTATTTACAATCAAATATTTTTTTTATTTTTTAATTGTGCATTTTAATAAAATTAGAAAATAGATTTCTGCATTGCTTTTTCATAAGCTATACTTCTGCTTAATTCTTTTCTCTCTACTTTTGTTTAACCTGTGTTCTACTATCCATCCGCTACCACCCGTAAAGCCTTTTTTCCCTCTTTCCAGGATCCTTTCCTACTTCCTGGCCTCTATGAACACTCCAAATTAAATATACAAATCCAAAAAGTCAAAGCTAAGATCTTCATATGAGAGAGGATACACAATGTCTATCTTTCTGGAGCTGAGATGTATCAGTCAGTATATTTTTTAGATCTACTCATTTTCTTGTAAAAATTTAATAATTTTATAGCTAAATAAAATTCCCTTTATGCATGTTCTCTATTTTCAGGATATTGGTTATTTCGTGCTTTCCATGTATGATGTCACTGAATTAATTAGTGCAGACATCATTAAGACAGTATAAAGCACAGGGCAACTTTTTCTTGATGGAGTTGGGGATTACTGAGTCTCTCAGTCCCTCTGAGCAAGAATGAGATCTTGAGGAATTAGAACACATGAAAAAAAAGAAAAATGACTAATGTCATTCAGCAGTCCTCTGTAGATAGCTAGGATAAATTCTACTTCTGTCCCTACGTGCCTTTCTTACATTTTTATGTAACACACGGATGCCTTATATTTTCCCAAATGATCAAAAGAACTTTCTGTTAGTCTTGCACTTCCCTGTCAAGAAGAAAGTCTTAGATTAAACTCATTAACTCCAAAGTATTAGCAGCTTAATTAAAATGCAAATCCTATCCAAAAAGATTTACATGTCAATGAAAAGGAAGGAAGAGGATAATTCCTGATTTAGACACATAAGGAAGGACTTGTAGTGTCTCAAGAATTAAGTACTGTTTAAGGGCAAGAATGTTTTAATAGCCACGTTATAAACCACACTATCAGAAACTGACTTTGAAACTCTTCATTAAGGGTAAAATGGCCAACTAGAAGCCATGTTGGAACAAGTGGGTGATTATAGTTTGAGGAATAAAGAGTACTGGAAGATCTTATCACACTACCTGTAGAACTTACTCCAGTTCTACAAGAGAAATGGTCAACACAGCAATAAGCTTCTCCTAATATCGGACTCACAAACTTCCATACAATCAGATGTGACTTAATACTATGACTGTATCCAAATGCAGCTACCACCACAGGAGCAGAAATTTATCCCAGGCAAATTGGGTTACAAGACTTTGCCATGAAAAACAGTACTGGTAAGAGTTTCACAGAACATGTTCCCAGCCACTACTGTCAGGGCCACCATCAGTGCCCAACAAGGAAAGCCAAAGCTGTCAGCCAAGCACAAGGCTATACACCCCTTGACTACCACACAACCAATGTTGAGGAACACAAAAGCAGAAACTTTGGCTAGGTGGAGTCTGCCTTAGGTATCCACAACTGAGCATAGCCAAGAAGCTCCAAATACAAAGGAAGCTGAAATACCACATGATGAGAAGATTGATAAAAAATCAATGAGTACATCCCAGAACAGAATCAAAGAGAATCTACTAAGGAGACAAAAATCAAGGTTCGGTCCAATAACTTCATTTTTATATTATCTCCACTCCCCTCCCATTCCCCACTATCGTTTTTCCTTATCTTTCAGTAATTCCTGACTTTTAGGTGTCCATCAGGTTTCCCCTTCCTCTCCTGCTATTCCCCATGTAGAGAACAATAAAGGGAGAGACAGTAGCAGGCCAACACTCTCCCCTACTGTTCACTCTTTGCTCTCTCTCTCTCTCTCTGTCACACACACACACACACACACACACACACACACACACACAATCTTCCCTTTTGGTTCCTTTCTTTTTTTAGTAACTGTTTCTCTTGGTATTATATCTCCCAAAGCCTAAAGGCTGACTTGGTTCAGGAAATCTGGTTATTGATCTTTACTTCCTCTTTTTAGTCTACTATTGTAGAGAGAATATCTTGTATATTCTATAAGTGCATCACCTGTCAATTAAAAAGCCTATGGCCTATGGCCTATGGCTTAGGCAGGAAATAGAGGTAGGACATCCAGTAGAGAGAATGGTTTTTGAGATAGAGCCAGACAGAAAAGATGCGCACAAGAAGATTTGAAGAGGTGAATGCATGGTACCTGAGCACAGGTAACCAGCCACATGGCAGAATGTAGATTAAAATTAATGGGTTACTTTTTATTATGATCTAGTTAGAGAAGAGTCTACCTATATGGCCAAGGTATTTGTAAATATATTTTGAGTATGAGTCTTATCTCTAGGAATATGGGTCTAGGAAGAAGAACTTTTACATACCCTTAGCCGAAAATTTTCACATATGCACCTTACTTTTCACCTTAGCTCAAATATTCCCACTCCTATATCTATATTTTATATTTCCCCTCTAGCAACATAATCCTTTAACTCTTCTCTTTCTTCCCATTTGCATTAAGGTAATAGTATATTCAGTACCACGGGTTCCTTTACTCCATAAACTAATTAGTACACAGCAAGTGTCTGGCTTGTAGTCATCTGCGGCTCTATTGTCAGAACAGCTTAACTATTAGATAGTGACTCTTGCTACAGATAGGACTTAACCAACAGGAACGGGCTAGATACAAATCATGCTATGTGAAACTGTAGTCTAACAGATGGAAGTATCACTAGGTCTGTACTATAACTCATTCTTCCATGGACACTACAAATGCATCCATTGAAAGAAGAAAGGCGAACTGGATTAGGAGAAAAGAAAAAGGAACAAATTTTAACCAACTATCTAACAACAGATAGGACTATCTCAGTGCAAAGATACAGGTAACCTGAAAAGTAAGATAACTTCTGACCAGCCCACACGGCCAAAATTTACCATCATGATTTCCACATAAAGGACTTACATGAAATTCAATGCACAGGCTTCAAAAGAATGGTTATAAATATGTTAAAGACCCAAAGAGGAATACTTTCCAAGAGAACTTAGTGAATGAAAAAGGAAGTTGATCTGTGAAATGAAAATAGAGTTTAATAGACATGAATAATGAAGAAACCCCAAGCTAAAATTAAAAAGACCATAAGTCAAATAAAACGTTCAGCTAGATAGCCTTAGAAATAGGATAGATCATGTAGAAGAGAGGCTATCGAGGTATGAAGACAAACTAGAAGAAGTGGATCGTTTATTAAAAGTCAATTTTTTTAAATGTATGATCAAAACATCATAGAACTCTAAGACTTCATGGAAAGGAAAAGCCTGCATGTTATAAGCATTCAGAAAGAATTTCATGTAAAATGTTAGAAAGCACTTATATATTTTTTTGTTTCTTGGTTCCTTGTGAATTTCACATCTTATACCCCAATCTCGATTGTTCCCCCTCCCCTCAAACTCACCCTCTATTCTTGCAACCTCTCCTGAACAAAGAAAAAAATTAATTGTGGAAGTTGTAGTGTGTCACGATGTGTCCCGCAGTATGCACCTTTGTCTCCACTTCTTTGCTTACAAATGTTCATTGCAATAACTAGTTGGTCTGGTATGAGTCACTGGATTCCACTACTGGATCAATACTGGAACATCACTGGACTCCTCCTGGATATTCTGTTGTTGCCTGGTGCCATGGAGATCCTGTAGTTTTGGATCTGTAGGACTGGCCTCTTTATGGACTCCAGCAGTTCACTGATAGGGAAGATGTTGGGGTGGGCCAAATCAAAGCCCTGGGTCTGGGCCTGAGAGTTATCTGAGCAGGTGAGTCCACTGGCTCTCCCACTCTTATACACTCGGGCCAGATCACCTGCAAAACCCACATCCAGGGCCTATGCTCAGTCTGTCAGGGCTGGCTCACTCATACCCTCACCATCAGGGTCAGCTCTACTGGGCTGCCCAGATGAGGTTCAGGGACTGCGCTCATGAACGCTCCAACAAGTGAGGGGCAGGGAAAGCTCTTTAACCTTCCTGAGCCTGGGGGCCAACTCTCCTGCTATTACCACTTACTTGCTCCTCTTGATGGAGCCCGGGATCTCTGAGTGTCTGGGTTGTCTCAGGAGTGGTCTCAGGAGTGCTATGACCTCCTTATGCATTATGGAACCAGGGAGTGATCATCTTGGGTATGGTCTGCTTCCACAGGCCTACAAGTTGCCAGACTGGTGGTTACCTGAGGCTAACTACCTATCCAAGGCTCATAGTACCTATTCTGGTAATCAATTTAGGCTCAGTCCTTGCCTGACCTGACCAAGTGGGCCTTTGCCACAGTCATCTGTCTTGTGCTAACTCCTGCCATGGTCTTAGCGTCCCAGGTAGGGTTTTCCTAGTCTCTGGCTTGCTTCCTCTTCCAGGAGCCCATCTGAGCCTGCCTAGTACCTCTCAGGCTTGCTTTTTTTGGGGAGTATTAGCCTTATTCAGTTGTTTGTAGATCAGAATACTGAGTGGAGACATAGCTTCTCTCCTCTCTGCCACCTACTGGTGCACCTGTGGTACCTGAAACACCTGTAGGGGCAGGTAGAAAATATTTTTAATCAAATTATTAAAGAAATTTTTTAAAATTTAGAGAACAAGCAGCCCATCCATATAAAAGAAGCACAGCAGGATAGGACCAGAAAAGGTACTATAAATGTTATATTATAGTAAAGGTATCCAATTCACATAACAAAGAAAACCTGCAGCAGAGAAAGACACAGTTATATACAAAGGCAGTCCCAACAGAGTAACTGCTGCTGTTTCAACCCAAAACATGAAAAGAAAGGAGGCTTGGACTAGTATAGTCTAAACTCTGAAATATCACCATTACTGACTCATTCTGATATCCCAGGCATAAAATATCAGTTATGGTTGGCATAGTAAAATATAGTAAAAAGGCAGGCTAGAAAATTCACAGCAACCAAACTACCTAAAGTTAGTATTGTAAAGAGTACTTCAAAGCACACATAATGTATTATTGGAGGAAAAAATTATGCTATTACATTCATTAAGCAACAACAACAACAACAACAAAAAGACGTAAGAAATTCCCAAATGTCACAAAATCAACTAAATGGCAGGTAGCAATACAGACCTACCAGTGATAGCTGTAATATTAGTAATCTCAATTTGCCCATCTAAAACAGAGACAAGTAGATTAGATTAGAAATGATTTTCTTTTTGCTGACTTCAAAACACCTTTTTTGCCAAAGATAAATACAAGCTTAGGTCAGAGGAGAGAAAAATATACTCTAAGAAAATGGGACCAGAAAACGTAGTTATTCTTATAATAATATCTGACTAAATAAACTCAACCCAAATTCTTTTCAGAGGAGTTACTGAGCAAGGAAAGATTCCATCAGGAGGAAATTACATTTCTAAATATGTATGTTCTAAATATAGATAGGTTCATCCAACTTCATGATGCAAACACTAACAGATTTTAAATGAATGCTAAACCAGGAACAGTGGGTAACTTGAACACTCCACTCTCACTATTTAGAGATCGACTGCATGCCAACCATCAAAGAAACATTGACAGTAAAGAGCATGTACAGAGCCAAAATACAGAACATTTCACCCAAACAAATAATTCATGTTCCTCTCAGCAACCCATGGTACCTTCTCCAAAGTAGATCTCATGTTTGACACAAAGCAACTCTCAGCAAAAATAGGAAAGTCAAACTATAGTCCTTTATCCTATCTTACCACCAAGGGATAAATTTGAAATCTACAGCAGAACAAATCATAAGACATAAAACGTGAGAAATTAAATTACAGAGACTGAATGACACAGTAGAACAGGCCATGACAGAAACTAAGAAGAAAAAAATGTAAAGCCTAGAGTTATATGAAAGTAAAAATATAACATATCTGAACCTATGGGATAAAGTGAAGGCAGTTCTAAAAGAAAGGTTTATCACACTAAGTGCCTATAAAAAATAATCAAAGAGAACTCAGAAAATGGACCTTTAGGCACTGGGGGCGGGGGGGCAACAAACGCCCCCAAAAAACAAAAACACACACAGAAGAAGAGTAATAACAAGAGAAAACACTGAAATGAATGAAATGGGAATGAAAAATAATACAAAAGAACCAATAAAACAAAGAGTAGTTTCTTTGAGACGATAAGCAAAATAGCAACCTCTTTAGCAAGTTAATCAAAAGATGGAGAAGACCCAAATTAATAAAATCACAAGTTAAAAAGACACTGGGAAAATTCAGACAATCATGAAGACATGGTCAAAAATCTTCTAAACCTTTATATTGTGCACAACTGCCTATAACCTAGAATCATGATGCATATTTTGCTTTAAGCTATAAACTCCATGGATGTAAAGTATGATAACTCTGTATAATGCAGACACTGTAGCCTGTAACACTGAGAAATAGTCTAATGCTCTATTTTGGTAGATGTTATTTAACGGTTTTAATATAAAATTTGATAATTTATAAAGTGCATCTTAATCATATTCCCTGCCCCATTACTCTCCTAACTCCCTCTGGAACTGCCACCTCCCACTACCTCCCAACGCTATGTCCTCTCTTTTCTTTGTAATAGCCCACTAAGTATAATTGTACTGCCCATACCTTCTGAATGTGGTATTGTCTATGGGCCATGAGTGAGCAGCTATGGGCTACACTGTTAATGAAAACTGACCGTGTGGTTTTTTTTACAACAGAAGTATTGCGGGAAATATTAAAACTGAATCCACCCCGCAAATTCTCTTTCCCACCGGACCATGTTTTCTAGTGCTGGTACTGTAGGCCACAACATTATGTCCCAGCAGGCTCTTGCTCTTTTCTCCCAGCTAGCAGCATCATCTCACTCACACGCAATGCTTTACACACTCCACAATTATTCATCTAGCACCTAGTTACCCAGTAGAAACATGACTCTTAAGGCTTAATTATCCAATCAGATTTATATATCAATAAGATCACAATTTACAAGATGCCAATACAATAATTTCAGAGCCCAATGATAAAGACAATGTTTTATCCCAATTATCCTAACCTTGTAAAAACCTTGACTTGGTTGTTATAACCACGTGGTGTCTGAATCGTCATCTTCCTCTGCCTCCATGATGAAGATCTCCCTCCTTCCTGCTCTCTGCCCTTTCCCCCCTCAACTTCTAGCTCCACCTCTCTATTCCTGTCACTACCCTAATGTAATTGGACAGAGAAAATGCTGCAACACAGAAGAGCAACTAAAACATACATAATCAGAATTTTAGCCTGAATGCACAACTTAGTTTTAATCATACTAGTACATTATGTTTATTATCTCTGGGTTTATAAGTTAATGCATCTATTATTATCTCTACCCTCATTCTGGTTGCCAAAATTGTTTTGATTTTTTTTCAATCAGAATTGTATTGGCTGGAGCAATCATCAGTGAAAATACTTTCAAAGTCTTGCAACATGATGATGACATCCTTTGACATCTACCGCAGCCATCAGCAGATCTTCAATAGGACTTACATGCTTCTCCTACATCCCAGGTTCATCCTTCTTTCCCTATTTTTATTACAAGTATCTTGAAGATGGGGTAAATACTTATTCATCCTACTACCTATGTCTACTTTATGGAGACAGTTTGTGCTAACACAGTTAAACTGGACTTGCTGCTTATAAGTCAGGACTGAACTCTTTACTGGGACAATCGTCTAGTATTCTCCACTCACTGGAGTTCGGAAGTCAAAGTTTTTTATAACAGTCATTTCTTGTGGTGCACAAACCTACAGTTCCATTTGCTTTAAGTACTTGTTCCATGTAGTATAATCATGCACTGGTGTATAGCCTATGACCCCTGAGGTAGCCTACTATCCTTGTTCAGCTGAATAATCATGTTGTTAAATTCTCTTCCAAAAACTTGTGTTTAGACCCACAAATTTGTGTTGTGCCCAGACCTAAGCAGAGAAACCCATTCCTATAGTGGGTTATGGCCAATGAGCAGAAATTCATAACTGGCCCAGAGCCAAGAATGATTGTATTGTAATATTTGCTCCTAAACTGGCTTGCTATATCACTCACTTGAAGGAACAGGAAACCTCGTGTAATATATGTGGTGGAAATAATATGTGAGAGCTCATATTGGAGTGATGTGCAATAAGATGACATCTGCACATGCATAACTGCTGCACTCAGCTGAGATTATCTTAAATCCTACAGTAGATTAGGCTTATCACCTCTGCACTATGAGTGGGAGAGGGCTGTCATTTCTTTACGGGGGGGGGTGTCATTTTCTTTAGTGGTATAGCCATGGGTAAATTGTTCTTGCTCCACTGAATGACACTCACCACCCCCATCATATAAAAATGATTCTTAACTAAACTCAGTGTGATAAACACAGAGAAAAATGAAAGAAGGAGGGGGGGCATGCTTAGAAGAAGGGTTCTAGTGGGAGAGGGAAATGGGGGAAGGGAAAAAAACTAAGTGTTTTATGTAAACCTATGAAAGCATCAAACAATAAAACTTGGGTTAGAGATATGTCTTGGTACAGTGCTTGCCTAATATGTGAGACACTAGGTTCTACTGCAACACTGAAAAAAATTTAAAGAAACATTTTTAAAATTAACATTTTACTAAGTATAAAAAAAAAAGCTGGCTTCTCATCACCCTTGATCCCATTTGTCACAAGACAAGTGCTAATCACACATTTTAAACTATAATAATTTTTATTTGATCTGAATTAAGATAAAGTGGATAAAATATCAAATAAGACATCCTATATTATGTTTAAACTACTTAGAGGGGTACATGTTTTGAACACAACTCTGCCAAATGTCTGTTATTCATGTCATCTGTTACTACACTAAGCTGAGTTCATGGCTTGTTTCAGAAGAAAAAGCAATGACTCAATATAGTCTATCTCTCCAAAAGAAAAGAAAGCAGCAGAATGTTATCTTCTGACTTAGTTTTCCATAGTCCAGTACGCTTTGAGGCTGGTCACTGTGTCAGTCTTTACGGCTATAAGAATGATCATCTAACACTGTAAAGCTGAAGATCTTCAGGTAAGATTCAGTCTTAGAAGTGTGATTGTTACATGATATATTTTATTGAAACTTAATGAGAGAGTATGGTAAAGGAGAGAATGTTGGGAAAGAGTAGTAACACTAAAGGCCTTTTGAAAAGTCATATGGAAACCTATTACCACATAAGCATCCTAAAATATGTACATAGATATAAGGAGTTCACATGGAGTCACCAAATAATGGGGGAGAGAATACACAAATTAGACATCTTATTCTACCAAGTAAAATCTCCTAGGCCAGGAATAGGATACATTTTTGTTGAGTCATTGGCCCAAGAGGCCCATTGAACACCCAAGCATCATAGGCTCTTGCCAAGGATATTGGTTAGTCTCCATAACCTGATGCTAAGGGCCTATTGCTGTAGACAAAACCAACTTATGTCATCAAATGTAGAGAAACTGAACTGATGGCCAGCTAGAAGCTTCACCACCACTAACTAGTATTTATGGTATGGAAAGTACTTTGTACACTACTGCAAAAGAAAGGGAATCATTAATAATACCCAACCTTGACTCCTACACCTAAAAAACAGCCTGATGCAATAATCAACTAATGCAATATTGTCATAAATGTTAGAGAAGTAATCATTCATTTTCTTATTTAAGCCGTACTCTATGAAATCAAATCCATACCTGATCCTGCGGTTACCAAGAATCTGAGACTAGATAGATTATGAGCAACAAGGAAAAACCTACAAAGTAATAGAAAGATGATGCCTAATGACATATTGTTATACCTATATGTCAGAGCAAAGATCAACACACATCAGAAAAGCTTCTTCTTGGAGTATACATAATTAACCCACAAATGGACAGTGTACAGAGACTGACAGGCTTTTGAGCACTCAGACCTAAATGTGATGTCTTTATAAAACTACTGCTCAAGTCTCGGGAATCTATTCAGAGAGGAAGCAGAAAAATTCTAAGAGTCAGATATGGTCACTGACTTCAATGAAACAGCATCATCCAAGTGCAACAGATTAATACACATGTGGACAAACAGAAACTATTACAGCACTCATAAGACCTGCACAAGTTCAAACCAAATGATACCCTGGCATCGAGAATGAAAGTAGACAATTGATAAGTTCTGGGAAAGGGAAAGATCAGCTTTTCCAATGAGGTATCTCTGGTGTATCAATTGCCCTCTAGGCCAGGTATGGTGCCCTGGTGTAGTTAGGCAGTACAGAAATGGACTCCATGAAGCGTCTTGTTTTAGTTTCTGAGTTTTTTATACTTTTGTTTTTTAATATTGTATTTTCTTTTTAGGTTTGGGGCTTTTGTTTGTGAAAGAGAAAGAACATCAAGTTTGATGTGTAGGGTAGTGGATCTGGATCTAGAAGGACCTAACAAGTTAAGTGTGGGTAAAAATATAATGCATGAAAAATTTTAAGTAAAAATATTTCAGACTCATTAATTAATATTTTAATATTAACATTAATAAATTAATATTTTTGCAATGTAAAATAAACTTTTATCAACTTTGTTCTCTTGGAAGGATGAAGTTGTCCTAAAGAAGGAAAAATCATATTAATAAGCATCTAATCTGCTTATGTGTATGGATATCCATTCTCAAACCATGTGGCACTTTGTAAGAGTAGATGTCTTTATTTAAATGAGGATAGGGTTGTTGTGCTGATTTTTATTATAGAAATACTATATTGCTATTACCAGTTAAATAAAGCAAAATATACAAAAAATTACCTGGAATCTCACTCACTATGAGTAGGTTGTAATCTTAAAGTCTCCAATCTTCTTTTATGTACAAAATTTAAAAGAATGTGTCACAGGTGGTATGATATCTCCCTGCTTAAGGGTTTTCATTTGAAATATTAAAATAACATTGCATAGGAATGGTTTAAATAGAATGATTCAGTAATATCTCTAGACATCTGACACACAGAATCAATTCTCAATGCATCTCAATTCTATGCATGCCCTTCCAATGAAATATGCTCAAATCAATAACAGGTAAAACCAAAATATGTAGAGGCATCACAAAAAATTAAAGCTAAAGCTTCAGTCTCTCCACTTGGGTGCTGTCTTAGTCAGGGTTTCATCACTGTGAAGAGACACCGTGACCAAAGCAACTCTTATAAAGGCAAATGTTTAATTGTGTCTGACCTACAGTTTCAGAGGTTCAGTCCATCATTATGGCAAAATACAGGGCAGCATATAGGCAGACAGGGTGCTGAATTCGCTGAGAATTCTATCCCTTGATCAGAAGGCAGCCAGGAGGAGACTGAAATTCCACACACAGCATAACTTGAGCTATAAGACCTTAAAGCCTGCCTCCATGTAACATACTTCCTCCAACAAGGCCATAGCTACTCCAACAAGGCCACACCTCCTAATAGTGCCACTCCATATAGGCCAAGCATTCAAACACATGAGTCTATGGGGGCCAAGCCTACTTAAATCACCAGAGGTGCCTGTCATATATGTTTTATCTTGGCACAACTAAGGTGATGTTTAGGTATCAAGAACAATAGACATTAAGAAACATAGTCACTAATTCAATATTAAATTATGGCCTCCTTAACTGCTCTTCCTGTTTCTCATGGCAATCTTAATCCAATTCACTAAGGGCCTGTTACCTTACAATCTTTACAAAGGAAAAAAAACCTTGACATCTGCACCTTATATGACATATGCACCTTGAAGTACTATTCACAATGGACTCACAAAAGAGTACTTTGTATTTTTGCCTTTGTATTTTGATGATTACAGCACTGTCCAAAACATGAAGTATTATCAACTTCAACAGTGGCTTCAAAACTCTTTGGTCACATTGCACAAGGCTGAAAAGGACAAAGCTTAGATGCCTGGTCTCAAGATGTGACGTAAAATGTTTGGGAGGGCTGGGATACAGCTCAATCTGTAAAATGCTTGTCATGCAGGCAGTAAGGACCTAAATTTAGTCCATCACTCCCACATGAGGGTGAAGTCTTGGGTGGTATGCTGTAAAAGTGTTTACTAAGGTGGT
>JADRCD010166970.1:3889-14279 GCA_019843815.1 Montemys delectorum
CTCTCTCTCTCTCTCTCTCTCTCTCTCTCTCTCTCTCTCTCTCTCAAAAGAAAGAAAGAAAGAAAGAAAGAAAGAAAGAAAGAAAGAAAGAAAGAAAGAAAGAAAGAGAAAAAGAAAAAGAAAAACTTACATTTTATGAACTCAAGAATAGTTCCAGAATTCTTAGGAGGTGGAATGAAAAGATAAGACTCCGTATCCCATATCCCAGAGGATGGAAGGAATCACCCACCCACTGTAAAGTCAGCTACTAGAAACAAATGGGAGAGGTAAGGAAAGGTCAGAGGTCACACCATCGAGACCTGGACCTGACCTGAGAGCATGCCTCCATCACCCTGTCAGAGAACCTGGCCTCCAAAGCCACAAAACCAGAACCCAGTGCCAAAGAGCTCGGCATGGACCTGCTGAGAGCCTGACCAAGCAATGAGGGACACTCTCGAGGACAAAGAGAGTCCACATCCCTCAAAACTCCTCAGGCATGAGAGAGACTCAATCAACCCTAAACAGCAGTCTTAAAGCACGTTAAGAAAAGATTCTTGAATGTACTGTCAATGCACGCATGGACCTGTATGTGGGCATAATTTGTTGAGCACTTACCATATTCTTGATAACTATGTGCTTTACGTGTGATTTGCGACTTAATTATGAACTAAACACAATACCATGTTATCTTGATAACAACCCATTGGGAAGGCATTAAGTGAGATTTTGATGAAGCCACTGAGGCTCTTCAGCCTGGGGTTTCACAGCCAGCTCATTACGAGCCTGGGGTTGTATGCAAACTGGGATCCCTAAGAGTCCAAGATCTGGGCTCCTAACTGCATCATCACCAGCTCAGTGATGATAGCAACAGCAGAGACAGAGATGGTGGTGATGGTGATGGCGACGGGTGAAGGGGATGATAATGGGTGACGGTGACAGTATTGGTAATGATGATGATGTGTTGGTGAAGATGATGATGGTGGTGCTGGTGGTGTTGGTGATGGTGATGGTAGCGATGATAATGACTGTTCTGGTTACAGTGGCAGTTATGACTGATAACAATGCAGACCGAGCTGGTGATGGTAGTGGCAGTCATGGTGATTGTGTTGGTGATGGCGAGGGATTTGTGATGACTAATAATGATGATCATGATGATGGCAACAGTGATGATGGGCATGATGTTATGGCAGTGACCACAGTGGGAGTGGGATGGTCAATTAATTGTGAGAGTGATGGTGATGATCCAGATGATAGTGATGATGATGGTGATGGTGGTTATGAAGGTGATGATGATGATGATGGTGATGATGATGATGATTATGGTGGTTATGAAGACGATGATGATGGTGATGGTGGTTATGAAGATGATGATGATGGTGATGGTGGTTATGAAGACGATGATGATGGTAATGGTGATGGTGATGATGATGGTGGTTATGAAGATGATGATGATGGTGATGGTGGTTATGAAGGTGATGACGATGTGATGATGATGTGATGATCATGGTGATCATGGTGGTGATGATGGTGATGAGGGTAATGGTGGTGATGGTGGTTATGAAGATGGTGACAGTAATGGTGGTTAAGGCTATGAAGGTAATGGTGATAATGGTGGTGATGGTGAATGCGATGATGGTGATAAGGATGGTGGTGTGGGGTGTGTGTGTGTGTGTGTGTGTGTGTGTGTGCCTGTGCGTGTATATGCATGTAGGCGCATGTGTGTGTGAATGACCACACGTGGGTGTCTTTGACATGTGCATGCTGCATGCTTTGGAATGTACATGAGCACCTTCCCAGGCAGAGTCCTGTGATAGCTTGATCTTTCATTCCCTGAGCAGCCCGAGTCCACAAAGACAGAAGTGTAACTCCCAAGCAAAGGATGATTGTATTAGGAGATGCCTTGCACATCATTTAAACTTCCCCAGACATGTTTTGTCATTTTAGACAATGTGAAGATTATGTAGAGTAAATGTTTCAGAAAAACAGAAGAAGACACAAATGAAGGAAGAGGAAGAAGACCCATTTGGGAACCACGCCACTCGGAGCGGCTGTTCACAGAGCAGCGAGCGGGTCGACGCGTGCTCTGCTCTCTTTTCTGCTCATGGAGTTTGTTTTGTTCTGTTTAACCACAGCTGTAATGGGGACAGATACACAGATTTGCAGCTGGTTCTCCATTAACACAGTACAGGCACTCCCTGTGCTGTTCTCTGCCCCATAAATACTATTTTAATACACCCCACTTTTTCATTATTATGCCCATAATTGCATATTAACTCTGGAGAAAGTTGGAGGAAATGTTAAGTAAAAAGGAAAATAAAATTGAATTACAGTCTCCACACTTAAACGGAAGCACGATTATCATTTTTGCATGCATACGTTCAGTGTGCTTGGAGAATTGGCGGCACACTGACTGTCTACCTGTCCCCAAAACCCCAGCAGTGATTCCAGCAGAGCCCAGCAGACAGAGGTGCGAGCACCCACTCCCACTGCATCCTACATGTGCACTTGGATATAGACAAAACATGATCATGAGCTTCATTGTGTTAAGGTGCCATTGAGTGTTGGTTTTAGTTCCCTACTTCACTTCTGTCTCTGTGAGAGGAAAACCCAGAGAGTTCATTGGGGAGGGGCCCCTCTCTTCCCCTTCGAGCTGTACAGGCTCCCGGATTTTTAATTTAAAGATCAAACTCCCCCACTGATAGAGAAAGTCCCCACTCCAGATGAGAGCTGCCACTGTCTACAGATCCATCTTACGTCAACCTGCCCATAGGTACAGAAGAATGACGTTACCACAGAGGGCGCCTGCCCTTGTCACAGAACCAGCAGCAACCAAACTGGATTTGACAGAGACCGTAAAAGGCCCAATTGACCTCCAAAGCCTGCTTCCCTGAGAGCCCAGCAGAGCCTGCTTCCCTGAGAGCCCAGCAGAGCCTGCTTCCCTGAGAGCCCAGCAGTGAGCCTGCTTCCCTGAGAGCCCAGCAGTGAGCCTGCTTCCCTGAGAGCCCAGCAGTGAGCCCAGCAGAGCTTGCGTCCCTGAAAGCCCAGCTTCCCCACTATTTTGCCTTTGTTGCTTTTTCTTGCCCAAAGAAAGCTGTTTCACAGCATCTAGCATTTTTATTATCTTATTTTTACTTTTTAAAACCTTTATGAATGTGTCTGCATGTGAGTACATTTGCGTGTGTGTGGTGGTGCCCCACTGGAGTCCAGTCAGATGCCCTAGAGTTGGAGTTATAGATAGCTGTGAGCTTCCTGATATGGGTGCTGGGAACTGAACTTGGGTCCTTTGCAGAGCAAGCAGCAAGTGGCCTAAGCCACCAAGGCACCTCTGCAGCCCCAGTACACTTATTTGTTAAAACCAGTTGTTAACCACACATGTCTATGAAATACAATGTGATCATCCTACCCAGACTGCACACAGCAGCATGAGTTCAACCTCAAGGCCTCTTCCATTGAGATTTTTCACTTTATTCTTTGATAAACAAATGTCTGGCCCTGAAATCCACACTTCAGTCACCATCAAACTATTGACAAGAACAATACAAAGGAAATTCTAATAACATGGGTGGGGGAGAAAGGAGAAGTAGCCAACATGCAGTGTGTGCTCACAAAGACAGACGTCTAAGGAGAGCAAGTCCTGGCTTCCATAGACTGAGGAGCTGCTCATACCACGACTAAAGAAAAGCTTTGAGACTACCAGATGTGATTGCACACCTGAGTGATACTACTTTAAGAGCCATGTGGTTGTGAGTGGTGTGGCGGAGCACCGTCCAACCATAAAGGGTTGATGGAGGTCACCACGTTTGCTTTGACTGAACCAGAAGCTCTGATGGTGCAGAAGCAGGGAGCAGAGACGGACTGAGGACTTCATTCACAGCCTCAGTTTGCAAACAGCTTTAGGATCTAAGTCTCCCCACTAGGAGGGGCTTTGTTATTAAAGGAAGGGCTGCAGGAGCCATCAGCCACCAGGTCACTTCAAAGGGATAAACAATGTATCCATACCAAGAGCCTGAAAGACACACTGAATGAAAGCCAGAGATGGAGACGCGCGGTGGGGCATCCTGATGACACTTAATGTCCTGTGTCCCACACCTATGGACCACTGGTCCCACACATCCCAGAAAAGTTACAAAGGTGACCCAACACATTGGTGGAGGATTATCTCATGTCACAGCATCAAAAGTTCAGACACTTTTGGCTCTAGACACCTGAGACAGACAACCTCTTAGCAAGATGGCAGGAACAAGTAAAGCACATGCGCGCGCGCGCACACACACACACACACACACACACACACACACACACACACTCACATGCAAGCATGCACATAAACAGTCTTAAAAGATGTCTATCCTGTGTAGCAAAGCAAGGCTCAGAGTCAGCCAAGTCCAGCAACTGTCAGGATCAACAGGTGACTTACAAACAAGGGATGGGATATCCATAGCCTTCCCTGCTGTCTACTGGGGAAGCCCTACTGGCTATGCGAGAGGAGATCACAATTCACTAAACTGCTATTTTCTGCTTTTCTCCATGATCCTATTTGGAGCTTGGACTTCACCTGCTATGTTTCCAAAAGATTAAAAAAAAAAGCGATGCCTGGTCAGAAGTGGCTCCTTCAACCACCACCAGAAACTCGCTTCGAGGACACTGGGCTGGGTGGCAGAAAAGAGCACCGGGAACTGAGGACTCTAATTTGATCCTGCTCTGGTGGAGTCTTGTATTGAAAGAATTCATCATGCATAGAAAGCATTTGCCACTTAGCTGGAGGCCACGTTCTCTGTGCTCAGCATTCACCGGAAAGCACAGGCCACCATTTCTACCCACTTAGCCAGGAAATAGATGACAGTGTTACTGGGGTAGACGCGGTCTGTTTGCCGGCGCCCGTCTGGTTTTTAAATCACTCACAAAGCTCCAAAGACATGTTTTTATGCTGCATAAAATACACAGAGGAGAAGAAGAGCCCGGGTTCACACATCTGTTATTTCATTGTGCATGCTGCCTTTATAAAAGAAGAACTATGAAGCCATTCCCCTCAATTCCTTTGACCTCCAAACACTCATCACAACCTCTTAGATTTGATGTCTTCTTCCTAGATGTCTGCTCTGAAATTGCCTGATAATTCACTCTTCAGAAGACTCTGACAGGACATAAGAACATTTTGGTTTTGTTCCAAATATCTCAGGGAATGGGGAGAGGCAGGTTACAGGAACCAATGAGGAATTACTTTGGCGGTGTCAGTGTGGGGTCTTGGCTAGCCCCATGCTGTGCCCTGTCACAGAGAAGTGACCACCGCATCCTTCATCTGTCTCCACGTCTTAAGTGGCACCCTGTTCTTCATTCCTCTGGGTTCTCCCTGGAGCTGGAACACTCTGCCTTCAGCTCGCAGGACACTGTGCCCAAGTTAAGCCAAGTCCTGGCTTGCTAGATCCTTCAACAGGAGTGTGTAGAGCCCTGCTCCACAAGGAGTCAGCCCTTGCTGACTTGCTGAAAGACTCTAGCTTTAGGGAAGGAAGTCAGGCAGGCTTCTGTTCCCAGGAGTTTCACCATTTGTGTAAAGGAAAGGCAAAGCATAAACTCAATTAAGCGATGGACAAGATAGCAAGTCACCATCGCTAACCCTACGGAGAAAATGAACAAGACTGTGTCACTGAGTCCCGTTGGAACACAGCTAAGTTTGACTACAGAGAAGCAGCCAGAATCGAGCAAAGACAGTTTGGACTAGGATCCCAGACAGAGACCATAACAAGAGTGTACTGGCTGCTTGACAACAAACTGGAGTTATCACAGAGAAAGGAGCGCCTCCCTTGAGGAAATGCCTCCATGAGATCAAGCTGTAAGGCATTTTTCTCAATTAATGATCCAGGGTGGGAGGGCCCATTGTGGGTGATGCCATCCCTGGGCTGGTAGTCCTAGGTTCTATAAGAAAGCAAGCTGAGCAAGCCAAGGAAAGCAAGCCAGTAAGCAGCACCCCTCCACAGCATCTGCATCAGCTCCTGCCTCAAGGTTTCATCCCTGTAGGAGTTCCTGTCCTGACTTCCTTTGGTAATGAACAGATGTTTTTGCTAACTTAGACAAAGAGCTATCAAGGGGGAACCTGAAGGATGAGGAGTAGTGGGAACCTATACAAGGAAGGAGGGAGTTAGATTTCAGTTCATCCATCAGGAATCACCCAGAGCTTGAAGTGGGAGCTGTCCTGAAACATTTGAAAAGTATACCCAAAGTGTAGAGATATCCCAAGCTGACCCACACAGTCAGCATTCTCTGACCATCTCTCAAGGCTCTGATAATCCAGACTCATGACCTTACATACTTCAGGGTGTCTTGTAGACCTTTTCATTACTGCCGTAGTTTATCAAATATTTTGAACTCCAAGGGGTCAGAAAATGACTGGGTCTGCCTTGGAGTTTGACCTCCAGTTCCAGATACAAAATCAAGCACATAGTAGGCCCTTCACACATGATCAATGAGTGAGCAAACACACCTCATAGTATTCATCCACAGCCACCATTGTGATCAAAGGTGTAGCTACAAACAGCCCGTACAGCAGACTCTGGATTCTGCCAATGAGCCTGGATCTCATGGTGTTAAAGGAACTCGATCCTCTGAGCTGGGCCAACCAGTGAGGATCAAGATTTCTTACAAATGCTAGAAGCAGGCTGCATTGGAACTTCAACTTTTTCCAATCCCTATTTTTAATGATGGTTCTTAAATGCTTTAACCTCCCTTGTAGTCCACCACACAATAGAGGTAGTGGAAAAGAAAGGATATTGGGGAAGTGGACCTGTTTAGAAAGGTTCTCTGGAGCAAGTCCTGTCTGTGTTGTCTGGAAATCAGCTGTTCAGTCACAGGTCAGCAGTGGCAGCTTGATCCACTTGCAAGCACTTCATGGATAACCCAGCAATCCTGTTGAGGATTGAGCAATCTGTTGAGCAATCCTGTTGAGTAGAGTTGAGAGAGCAAACATGAATCAGCAACAGTGGTACAACCTAGCAGAGGCAGCCAGGCCTCAGCCTCTGCGTGAGTCAGCAGGAGGGAGCCAGAGAGAGACCAAGAAAAGTTCCCCACCGTGCCTCTCTCAGTGAAGCAAGGCGGAGGGGACACGGGACCCAAGCATTGCACAGCTAGCTCTACAAGCAAGCCTCCACCACTGCCTGCCGAGCCCTACTTATACCCTCCAAACATCACGTGTCCTCCATGGGTCTCGTCTCAGCACGTGCATCTCAACTGACTTCACTCTGCCAATCAGTGGGAGTCCCCGGAAGCAGCAAGAAGCTGCAGCACATCACCAGAAGTTTATTGGCACGTTTCTCTCTATGGAGTCCCAGCAAATGCAGCTCAACCATGTAATGTGAGGCAGACCGATAAATATGTGTTGTTAGCAAAGAATCCTTCATCATGCGTCCTTTCATGTGCTTGCCTTAGCAGAGCAATCCTTTCACCTGTGTCTGCCTCAACTAAACATTCCTTCACATGTGTGCCCCAGCAAAACACCATCCAACCAACTTTCCATAGAACCCTTTCATTTCCATTTCACTGCACATACCACAACCAGGCACGAGGCCCACCACATTCATTTCTGACCAGAGCCTACGGCCAGTAACTTTCAGAAGAGTCACAAATACCCAGAAAGCCAGTGACTACCCCTAGGTCCTGCAGCTAAGAAGAGCTAGAACCTGAGTGTTGCATCCACACAGTCCTGGGTCCTAAGTGCACTTGATTACTCATTGTCTCTTTAGGTTCGCTCTGCAGAGACTCCTGCCTGAGGTGAGGACACTTGCCCCTCCACACCTGTTTTGACGAACCAGGTCCAGCTCTGCTCAGAGGGCCCACGTCCTGTGAGCTCTGGAGCTCTAGTGGATAGGAGGGTAATTATCTTCCAGGGAAAAGCTTGGCTCCTCTTGTCCAGAGGCAGGCAAAGGAATCACAGGGATTCGACAAAGGGACAAGTAGCAATGCTTTGCAGGGAAGCAGCCATTAATCCACAAAAAACGGGCTTAGCTGCATTCCAACGGGGGTTTAATGTGCAAAGCCAAAGTGTGGGTCACATTTGGCCAGAGGTCATGGTGTGCCAACCCTGTCTTCCAGGCAGCAGGACACTGAGAAGGGACAGCTAGATCTTACACTCCAGAGACACCACAGGGAATGCCACCTTCTGATCACCTGCCACAGTCAGAGGCTGCTTTTATGGTTGATGACACAGGGTCAGGGTCATTTTTATGGACACAGTCTAGCCTGGCTGGATTTCTCCTCCTTCACGGCTCTTTGTACTGCTTTTAGCTTTTCATTTATCCTCACACACACCGTTTATTAACTTTATACCTTCGGATGTGATATTTTACCGGGGGAAAAAAAGTGGGTACCAGGTTAGATAAACAGTGGCTTGTTTGTCAGTAAGACTGGAAGTGTTCCTCTTCCGTCTACCAGTCTCAGCCGAGGCTGCTGGCCGTGTGAGTCCATTGCTGTCACAAGCAGCAGCAGCATTATAGTCAGGACTAACATATTCAAAATATTGTTCCAACTTTAATTAAATGTGTATCAGGTGAGTTTGTTTCCCACAGAACTGTTCTTTTTTAAGGAGTGTCTAACACTGAGAGCTAATGAGGATCCAGGGAGTCTGCAGGAAAAATCCTGGGAAGTGGGGGGACCATTTCCACCAACTGTAAATATGTCTCCCAGTTTAAGAAGTAAATGATCACCCACCAGGGACCCACCATGAGCTTCAGGTAGGAAATGTGCGTCCATGTGAAAGATTCAGTAAACTGCAGAATCTCTATCATGGTTTGCCTCTACAACCCAAACCCCAGAAGAAAACTGTGCAGTTGACACCAGTTCCAACACAAGGACACACAGGGCCTGGGAGGAAAAGGAGAACTGGGGGAAGGGAAGTGATCTAGGATCTGTAAGGACTGCTTCCTGTGTTCTACCTCTGTGACCTTGGTCTCTTGACCCCTCCAAGGGCTTCAGGGCTGACCCCTCCTCAGCTCTTCTCGACCTGCCTCTGAGAAGCCAGCCCAGGACTTGGATGCCATTTGCACACGCCGGCACATGCATTTCCTAAGATAGGGCATGAAAATATTCCACAAAATTTCAACTCCGAGTAGCCAAGAAGTATCTGTTTCCTTTCTCTTCTGGGATTCCAGAGAATCTGATTAATTCCATCCACACTTTTTATTTAATTTTAATAGAGACTGGTTCCACTAATAAGTGGCTGAGTAGCTCAGATCACCACCAAACCACATGTGGCTGGTGGGGAAATCTCATGGGAGCAAAGACCCAATAATCCCTCATCACTGACTCTCATCCAGTTTCCATGGAAATCCAGAGCACACCCTCTCCCCCACTTCAAACAGGCACCACCAACTTCGATGAACATAAAAAATTAACTAGACCCATCGTGTGCAGTGCTCGTGAGCATATTGAGCAGAGGGTGCAGACGGTGCCTGCCTGGTGGAGGCTAAGCTGCTACAGAAAGCGTAAGGAGTAATTTGTGAGAGAATAGTTGACCAGAAACCACCAAAAAGTAAATAAATCAGAGAAATGTACTATAGCACAGAAACCTTGCCCGATGAGTAAAGGGGCACAGGGAGGAGAGACGATGACTCCATCACAGCAAAGATCATTGGACGTCCGTGCACGCACGCATGCACGCACGCACGCACCTCGAGGGAGGCCTCCTGCAGTGTCTGGTAACTTCTTCAGAGCTTCCTTGAGACTTCCATCTTTCACTGAGATTCAAAGAGCCACTTGGGACCAGAGTAACCACCACAGCACAGTTCATCTGGGTCAAAGCAGGGCCCTGTTCCAGATGATTGGCAGCGAGTCACATAGAAATGCTTGAATGTGGTGTCTCAACCAGCATTAAATGTGCTGCTCAAAAATGGCAGGCAGTCAGATTAAACATTCATTGCTGTTGCCTTCACTAAGACACATCCACTCCCACGGCCTCGGGGCTGAGATGGGGTTTGTAGGAAGCAGGATGCCCAAGCCTGGAAGAATGTGCTGCACACGGCATGAATAAAGATACTCTGGAAGACTACCCAGGTCTTCTAGGTTGACTCTTGTGATCCATGAAGAGCCTGCTGTAATCTGCACACAGAGGCTGCCTGCCCTTAGCAAGGAAAGTCATTCAACTCAAACACAAGAACAAAGAAGGCGACTCAAATCCAAAGAGCAAGAAGAAAGCCCTGAGTGCAAAAAGTGGAACTGACGACGTTGACTGAGCAGAGGGGATGGTCTGGTGTTAGTGATGACAGGGCAGACGGTGTTGGTGGTGATGGTGATGATGGTGATGGTGATGATGATGGTGGTGATGGTGATGATGGTTGTGGTGTCTGTGCTGATTGTGATGATAATGGTAATTATAATGGAGGCAGTGGGGATGATGATGGTGATGATGATTTTATTGATGATGTGG
>JADRCD010166971.1:761-19458 GCA_019843815.1 Montemys delectorum
ATTATCCTTAGGTTTGGTCTTCTCATTGCATCCTGGATTTCCTGGATGTTTTGGGTTAGGAGCTTTTTGCTTTTTGCATTTTCTTTGATGGTTGTATCAATGTTTTCTATGGTGTCTTCTGCCCCTGAGATTCTCTCTTTTATCTCTTGTATTCTGTTGGTGATGTTTGCATCTATGGCTCCTGATTTCTTTCCTAGGTTTTGTATCTTCAGGGTTTTCTCTCTTTCTGATTTCTTTATTGTTTCTATTTCCATTTTTAGATTCTGGATGGTTTTGCTCATTTCCTTCACCTGTTTGATTGTGTTTTCCTGTAGTTCTTTAAGAGATTTTTGTGTTTCCTCTTTAAGAGCTTCTAGCTCTTTACCTGTGTTCTCTTATATTTCTTTGAGGGTGCTATTTATGACTTTCGTCGTCATAATAATTGATTTTATATCTGAATCTTGCGTTTCCGGTGTGATGGTGTGTACAGGACTGGCTATGGTGGGAGAATTGGGTTCTGATGATGCCAAGTGACCTTGGTTTGTGTTGTTTATTTACTTACCCTTCCCCCCCCCCTCCATCTAGTTATCTCTAGGGCTACCTGCCCTTGCTAATTCTGACTGAAGTCATATCCTTCCTGTGATCCTGGTTGTATCAGAACTCCTCAGAGTCAGGTAGTCTCTGTGACCCTGTGATTATGGGATCCTGTGACCTTGGGCTTGTTAGAGCACCTGGGAGTGCAGCAGCTTCCTCTGAGTGTTGTGGGACTGGCTGTAGAGCTTGAGCCCAAGGTCTGCTCAGGACACCAGCCCAGAGAGACCAGAAGGAACCTGGGCCACTCTGGTGGTGGAGTTCCTGTGTGCCTGGTCTGGCAGGTCCCAGTTATTCCCGGTGTTGGGACAGATGTTGGGTCCCTCTCACCTCTGATCCTGAGAGTTTCAGAGTGCCTGGAAGTGGAACTTCCTCTGGGTGTTGTGGGACTGGCTGCAGAGCTTGTGCCCAAGATCCCCTCAGGATACCAGCCCAGAGAGACTGGAAGGACTCATATTAAGATATTAAGAAAAAATAATTGTTACTTCCAGTTGTTTTTGTTGTAAGGAGTGGAATTAGGTTTCTGTGGGTTTGTTGAACAATTAGTTTCTTGCTTCTTCTAGGGTGTAGGTTTGTTCCTTGTGTTGGTGATTTCCATCTATTATTCTTTGTATGGCTGGATCTGTGGAAAGCTATTGTGTAAATTTTATTTTGTCATGGTATATCTTGTTTTCTCCATCTATGTTTTGCTGGATATAGTATCCTGGGCTGGTGTTTGTGTTCTCTTAGGGTCTGTATGACATCTGCCCAGGATCTTCTAGCTTTCATAGTCTCTGGTGAGAAGTCTGGTGTAATTCTGATAGGCCTGCCTTTATAGGTTACTTGACCTATTTTCCTTACTGCTTTTAAAATTCTTTCTTTGTTTAGTGCATTTGGTGTTTTGATTATTATGTGAGAGGAGGAATTTCTTTTCTGGTCCAGTCTATTTGGAATTCTGTAGGCTTCTTGTATGTTCATGGGCATCACTTTCTTTAGGTTAGGGAAGTTTTCTTCTATAATTTTGTTGAAGACATTTACTGGCCCATTACCTTGGGAGTCTTCACTCTCCTCTATACCTATTATCCTTATGTTTGGTCTTCTCATTGTGTCCTGAATTTCCTGGATGTTTTGGGTTAGGAGCTTTTTGCTTTTTGCATTTTCTTTGACTGTTGTGTCAATGTTTTCTATGGTGTCTTCTGCCCCTGAAATTCTCCCTTCTATCTCTTGTTTTCTGTTGATGATGCTTGCATCTATGACTCCTGATTTCTTTCCTAGGATTTCTATCTCCAGGGGTGTCTCTCTTTCTAATTTCTTTATTGTTTCTATTTCCATTTTTAGATTCTGGATGGTTTTGTTCATCTCTTTCACCTGTTTGATTGTGTTTTCCTGTAGTTCTTTAAGGGATTTTTTTGTGTTTCCTCTTGAAGGGCTTCTAGCTATTTACCTGTGTTCCCCTGTATCTCTTTGAGGGAGTTATTTATGTCTTTCTTAAAGTCCTGTATCATCATCATGAGAAGTGATTTTATATCTGAATCTTGCTTTTCCATTGTGATGGTGTATCCAGGACTTGCTATGGTGAAAGAAATGGGTTCTGATGAAGCCAAGAAACCTTGGTTTGTGTATGATTTCTTACAATTTCCCCCTGCCCTCTGGTTATCTCTAGTGCTACCTGCCCTGGCTAAATCTGATTGGAGCCTATCCTTCCTGTGATCCTGGTTGTGTCAGAACTCCTCAGAGTCAAGCTGTTTCTGTGGTTCTGTGATTCTGGGATCCTGTGATCCTGGGCTTGTAAGAGCACCTGGGAGTGGAGCTTCCTCTGGGTGCTGTCGGACTGGCTGTGGAGTTTGCTCCCAAGGTCTGTTCAGCACACTGGCCCATAGAGACCAAAAACAACCAGTGTCACTGGGCTGGTAGAGTTCCTGTGTGCCTGGATTCTGCTGGTCCCTGTTACTCCTGGTGTTGGGACAGATGTTGTGTCCTCCTTACCTCCGATCCTGGGTGTGGAAGAGCACCTGGGAGTAGAGCTTCCTCTGGGTGTTGTGGGGCTGGATGTGGAGTTTGCACCCAAGGTTTGCTCAGGGCACTGGCCCAGAGAGACTGGAAAGCACCCATTTCCTGAATGTCAATTCTTTTTTTATTTTTTATTTTTTAGATATTTTCCTTATTTACATGTCATACGATATCTCCTTTCTCACTTTCCCCTCCAAAAAAATAAAACCCCCAAAAACCAAAAACCAAAAAACAACAAGAACAAACCCCTGTACTCTCCCCCTCTCCCTGCTCGCCAAGCCACCCTCTCCTAGTTACTGGCCCTGGCATTCCCCTACACTGGGGTATAGAACCTTATTGATGACTGTCTTGGCCATCCTCAACTATACATATGCTGCTGGAGCAATTACTCCCACCATGTGTACTCTTTGGTTCATGGTTTATTCCCTGGGAGCTCTGAGGGTAAGCTTCAGATAAGGTTATTCTTAAAATAGCCATATTTATGTAAACAATCAGATTAATAGATAAGTCAAAATATGAAGTACTCTCATACATTCTGTGCTCAGTTTCCCCTGATATATTTACATAATCTAATTATTACTGTTAATGAACTAACATTGATTTCTTATGGCTAATCTACACTTTATTCAAAATTTCTTGGTTTTTACCAAATATAATGTTTCAGATCAAATACTCAACTGTCAAAGAGAACATTGCCCTGGACATTACTAAGTAGATGAAGAAGAATTTATTCAAGACTATGGCAAGGACTGATGAAATTCTGTTGAGACAAAGGGTAGAAGGGTTTTTTAACACTGATGTATAGCAAATAGGAAAGTACTGAAAGAAAAGATGAATGAGACATGAACAGCATATCCCAGAGTGTTATTCTCATCTTTGAAAATGTATTCTCTGTGATTAGACCATCTGTGTTTGCTAATTGGCACCCATGAAAGTTAAACTTTCACCTTCCCACAGCGTCTGGGCAGAGGGGCACTTGCTTTCTTCAAGATCACATTTTAAAGAGATTGTTCTAACATCCTTGAAAAACACAGTGTCATAAATTACAAAACTAGCCAGAAACTGTTTTAAAGATTTACTTCTTAAAGAGGAAGAATTTATAAACATTTCTAAAATGTACTCCAATGATAGGTTAACCCAGGGAACCCCTAATCTGGAAGTATTTAGTCTGAAATATAGAAAGTATACTAGTGCCATCTTTTCACATTTAACAGTGTGTCTCCCCAGACTATTCCTTATTTTAAGAATTATGTGGCATCTTAAACATTGCCTTGTCTGTAGCCCTTTAATGTCTAAGAAAATTATATCTGAGTCTGTTCAGGACTTCCACTCTTTTCTCAATTTATTTACTTGTTCATATTTTTATTAATTCTTTGAGAATTTCATATGGTGAGTTTTGATCACAATTAGCTCTGATTTCTCCCTTACCTACTACGACATTCCTTACCTGAAATACTCATTGCCTCTCTATTGTTTCTTTTTATAACCCACTGAGTCAAATTTGTGTTGCTTATATACTCCTAGGAGTGGAAACACACATTGGAGTATGGACTCACCAGTCACAACCTTAAGGAAGACTGACTCTCCCCAAAGCCATCAACTAACAATAGTTCCTTAACATGACTTTAGAGGCTCACGAACTCCTTTTACTCCATGCTAGAACGTTGACTTGCTTTATTATGTTCAGATCTTGGAGAAGTAACCATCTGCTTCCTAATTCTGTTAGTTATTTGTATATCTTTCTGGAGTTTCAAGTATAAATATAAGCAAATCAGAATATTTATTTCTCCCCTTTCACAACTTTTACAAAAAGGGTATTAGATACATTGCTTTCTCAGTATTTTCCGTGTAATGAAAGCTCTTGAAAGTCTTCCTACAGCCAGTGAACTTTATTAGAGTAACATATCATCCTACACAGGGGTATATGACCTCATTGGTGAACATCATAATGCCATGCAATCAAGGCTTCCAGAAGGCAGAGGAGAGGAACATGGATTGTGGAAGCAAGAGATTCTGTTTCTTGGCATTCTCACTGGGATAATTTCAACATTCTCAGCCTTGGTCCTATGTAAAGAAAATATGGGCATTTCATAGCATTTTGAGGTACCTGAGATAAGTTCTTAGGAGTCTAATCCTGGTTAGATCATTATGTGTAAGAGAGAAAGAGAGAGAGAGAGAGAGAGAGAGAGAGAGAGAGAGAGAGAGAGAGAGAGAGCTGTTAGCCTGTATCATACATTGGTGTGACTTCACTCAATCAAAAATGGGTTTTTTGGAGCTGGTGAGATGGCTCAGTGGGTAAGAGCACTGATTGCTCTTCTGAAGGTCATGATTTCAAATCCCAGCAACCACCTGGTAGCTCACAACCACCTATAATGAGATCTGATACCCTCTTCTGGTACATCTGAAGAAAGCTACAGTGTACTTAAATAAATAAATAATAAATAAATAAATACAAAAAATGGGTTTTTGTTATTTTTTATATTCATTTATGTCTTATGTATATGCAAACAATGTTGCTGTTTTCAGACACACAAGAAGAGCCCATCAGAGCCCATTATAGATGGTTTTTAGCTACAATTCCCATGTAGTTGCTGGGAATTGAACTCCGGACCTCTGGAAGAGGAGTCAATCTGAACCACTGAGCCATCTCTCCAGCCTCCAAAGTGTTTTTTTTTTTAATACCTATAATGTGGCACTTTTACTTTGGAAAGTTTGAAATGTAACAGGTAAAACCCTTTCTTCACGAACATTCATTGGCATGCCTGAATAATCACATGAGTTTAATAGGCATTGCCTTGTCTTTTAGTAAAATTGTTCTCAGTAAGATAGTTAAAGCCAAGGGTGAATTGAAATGTGACTTAAATATGTATAAGTTTAATCAACATATAATTTTAAAATTATGCTGTGACTAATGGGCCATTGGAAAATGGTTTTTTTCTTAAATGTTGAGATTTGATGTATCCCTTATCTATTTTGTATAATCTTCATTTGTTTCCATTAATTTTTTCTTCTCTTTTAGTCATAAAGAAGTTTACTCAATCCTTTGTACTGAAAAAAAAATGTCTGTGGAGAGAAAGACAATCAATAACTAAGTGAATATCTGCCAAGTGAATAAAACCTTAAGAGGAAAAAAGGTTAAGTAAAGGGACTGGGGTGCACTAGACAAGGAAATCTACTTTTTATATTTTGGACACAAACGAATTCTTTGATAGGATGACATTGGTGCAAAGATTTTAACAAGGGAGGCAGTGAGCCATTCATGTGTCTAGGAACTAGTTTCCAAGTAAAGGGTACAACAAGAACACATCTTTGGCATATGCCATGAGCAAAATGAAGCCCAAGTAGATAGAATCAATTAGTAATAGTAAGCATGCAGCTGGACAGATGGATCAGTGGTGAAAGCACTTCCATACAAGAATGAGAAACTGGCATTCAGGTCCCTAGAAACCAGTAAATGTGGCCTCAGAAGGTGAAGCCAGCATAGCACAGAGCAAGCTTCCCAGAGAGATTGGCAATAATTATGAGTCCTAGGTTTGACTAAGAACCTTTGCCTCAATGAATAAGGTAGAAGAGCCATAGAAGATGATGATTCACAACACCAACTTTGGGCTTTCACATGTACATGTACATACATGTCAATGCACACAAATGCAAACATACACACAATGGAAAAAAGAAAAAACAAAAAAAAGTCAGAAGCAAAAATGTTTAGATAAAGGGCAAATGGTGTCAAGATAAGGGTGCAGGGCGACTATGGAAAGGTACAGTAAGTCAAAAGTAAAGTACTATAGATTTTACTCCAAGATAAAAGAGAAACAATCCAGTGCTTTATGTAAGTGAATGAAAAATATCATTTGACTGATGTCTTAAAATAACTATTTGAGCTAAGGTCTGTAGAATGGACCTAAGAAATCTCGATTGAGAGTACCTCTTAGGCTTTTGCTAAGGTCTAAGTAAAAACTTCATGATGTAAAACATGTGGATAGACATCAACATGTTATGGGATAGCCATCATCTGGATGGATCCTGAAGGTGGAGCAACCAAATTTACTTATGATGGAGAGGAATCAAGGAGGTATGTTTGACTCTAATTTTGAAGTGAGCTGTTGGGGAGATGGATGTACCATTGGTGGTATGGTTATAAGAAGACTACACAAGAAGAACAGGGCTGAAAAAATGTTTTTGATCATGTTTTAAATAATAAACATTTTCTGGGAGATTTCAGTCACTTATAAAACTAAGCAATAATATAATGAATCCCTAGGTTTGTATCATCCTGCTTCAGTAATCATCATCTCATTATGTGTAATAGATTTCCTTATGGAGATGTCAGGAAATCAGTAGGATATAGCAGTCTATAAGAGAAATCTGATTTGAAGTACAGAGTTTATATTATTGAATATGCAAAAGATATAAAAGAAGAGAGGGGAGATAATTGACGTCTGATACTTTAGTCCTGTTCTCAAGCAATAATAGAGATTAGGAAACACTAGTAAAGGAGACAAAAGATGAACTAGTGAGAGGCAAACCTACTCCATCTTGAGACCAGCCTCAATCTTAAAAAAGAAAAATAAAAGCCTGAGAACTTGACCTGAAGCTGAACACAATCTACACCCAAGTACCAGGAAGCACCCTCATAACTTGTCCTTGGCCAGAGTTATTCCCTAGCTACTTCCTAGCAACAGTTAATCAAAGATTAGTCTGATTGTTTCAGATTTATTTTCAGACAATTTATAATTGTATAAGGTCATGCTCCAGAGCACCCACGTGTCAGCTTACAATAGTCATTCAATTAGATACTTGCCAGGATGGGTATCCCCTCACTTGCTTCCATTTCCTATAAAAACTTGTCCCAATGATAGTTCGAGGTGGCTTCACCAAGCTGTCCTATGGGTCAGTGGTGAGTAATCCCAAACTGGATTTTATAATAAAGAGACCTTAAAGTGATTACATCTGAGTCAGCTCCTGGTTTGTCTTTTGGGCTTGAGAATGAGACACAGGAGCATGACATTATCAGAGAGCCCAGAAATTAAACCCATTTGTCTTAACACGTTCATTTCCTAAAACCTTAAACAGATCCTTGAAAGTCTAAGAGTCTAAAGCACTACTATCCCTCTGACCTGAACACACTTATTTTTTTTCTTTGTTGTGGGGGGCTGTAACAATATTAACTTCCTTATGTATGACAGTATACTAGGGTTTCACAAAATGTTGTTGCAGAGAAATAGGGGAAAGGTCCACAGGATCTCTGTAGTCTCACATCTACCTGCATGTAAACATATATAAGGGCAAGCAAAAAACAAAAAACAAAAAACAAAAAACCAAAGCCAAAACAAAATAAAACAAAAACAAAAAAACAAAAACAAACAAACAAACAAACCTCAGGTCCTTGGTTTCATGCTTATGCCTTAGAATTAAGTTACAAGACTAAAAATATTTTTAAAAGGTCATTGATGAGAACTTGAACTGATAACAACCCATCCTCAGTAATGCAAATGATACTAGTGCCTTGACATCACCGAGTGGTTATGAATTAAGCAGAGAGATGCTAGGCAAGAATCCTTAGCCTGAACCATGAAGCAAGAGTAATAAAAAGTACTTTTCTCTTTAAATAAACATCCATATAATTTTTCTTTTTTATTATATATTTTCTTTATTTACATGTAAATTTCTCCTTTCCCAGTTTCTCCTCCAAAAAACAAAGAAACAAACAAAAACAACAAGAATAAACCCCTGTTGCCTCCCCCTCCCCATGCCTGCCACCCCACCCTCTTCGACTTATTGGCCCTGGCATTCCCCTACACTGAGGCACAGAACCTTCACAAGGCTGAGGTCCTTTTATCACCCAGCTAGAGACACTTGAAAATAATCACTTAAACAACTCATATAATGAATTATGTTGGCCACTCTACCTTTAATACGTTCTGTTGTTCTTTATTATAGCAACCCAGCATCTTCTGACTAGTATGGAGGTCAGTGATTGTTTTTTGTTTTGTTTTGTTTTGTTTTTATTATTTTCTTTATTTACATTTCAAATGATATCTCCTTTCCTGCAGGACCCAAGGAGCTAAAAGGTTTGCAGCCCCTTAGGATGAACAACAATACGATCCAACTAGTACCCTCAGAGCTCCCAGGGACTAAACCACCAACCAAAGAGTACACATGGTGGGACTTATTGCTCCAGCTGCATATGTAACAGAGGATGGCCTAGCTGGTCATCAATAGGAGGAGAGGACCTTGGCCCTGTGAAGGTTTTATGCCCCAGTGTACGGGAATGCCAGGGCCAGGAAGTGGCAGAGGGTAGTGAGCAGGGGGAATGGGGAGGTGGGGAGGGAACAGAGTCTTTTTTTTCCAGAGTGGAAACTGGGAAAGGAGCACTTTTTTAAAATTCTTCTGACTTCTCTTCTTTTCCTCATTCTCTCTCTCTTCTCTCTCTCTGTCTCTGTCTCTCTCTCTCTCACTTGAGATAAGGTCTCACTATGTAGCCCAATCTCAAATTCACAATCTTCCTGCCTCAGCTTCTTAACTGATTGGAAGACAAATCCATATCTGCCATCTACATGCATTTATTTTTAACATATGGTGACATTTCGGTGCTGAAAGATTAAATACTTCTCTCAATACCATCTGTCTTATAAATAGTGGTGCCAAGATTGCAATTCAGGCAGTCCAGTGCCAAACACATCCTCAAACATCTCCCCACTCTTAAACTGCTTGGTTGGTCGCACATTCTGCCTATGTCACTATGTTAGCCTGAGGGGCCCAAGAGCAATCATAATAAAGGGATTGAGATATGCTATAAAACAAACAACAGCAACAAAAACCTGTCATGACAAAAGATAACACTGGATATTGTATGGGATGAACCAGCAAAGGAATTCTGTCAATAATTCAATAGTGTCAAATAATATTATTGATGGTAACAATTCTTACTTAGTGGGCATATATCTATGGAACTGCCATTCTGACAATGGCTTAAATGTTGTATTCTTGGACCCTCCGAAAGCTCATGATGAGGAACTAAAGTCCTATCTAATCTGACTTTGAAGATGGAGAGTAAAAGCACAGAGTGGTGAGAGCATTGTTGTGCTCCCTTGCAGCTTATGTTTAAATTATCCAGAAAGGAAGAAAGGGCGAACAGCAGGGGCTTTGGGCTAAAGCTCATGTGGGTTCAAATTCAAGAAGTCATTGAGACCTTGGACTCTGCCTCTTCATGCTTATCATAGTCTAAGATGGAGCCAAGCATCCACCCCCCAAACATCAGCAAGTTGTAGCTGTACATTAGATGCTAAATTTTGTTCTAAAGCTTTTAAATTCAAAGGGTACTTTAACACTGACTTCACATCATTTCTTCTATGTATGTATACATGGTTTGAGATTTTTGTGCATCACAGAAAGATCTAGTCCCATCCATATACTGGCAGCTACCATTATCCATAGCCTGTCACGTTCTTCCCTGCTTTGCATTTTAGTTTTCCCCTAAGAAGTTGTAAGAACGGTTTAATTTGGTGAGGAGATCTTAGCTTGCCACTTAGACACACCTAGAATTTAATTCAAATTTTCTTGCTAAATTACATGCATAATCTTGATCAAGTTACCTTTCTCCGATTCTTTTTCATACCCTGTGATTTCTTTTTTTATTATTAGATATTTTCTTTATTTACATTTCGAATGATATCCCCTTTCTGGGTTTCCCCTCTGGAAAAAAAAAAAAAAAGAACCCTGTTCCCCCCTCTTCCCCCTGCTCACCAACCCACCTCTCCTGCTTTTCTGACCCTGGCATTCCCCTACACTGGGGCATAGACCCTTCACAGGACCAAGGGCCTCTCCTCCCACTGATGACCGACTAGGCCATCCTCTCATACACATGCAGCTGGAGACATGAGTCCCACCATGTGTACTCCAACCCTGTGATTTCTTATGTGGTAGCTGGTTAAATAACACATTGCTTAAGCCAGTTGGCACATAAGATGTGACCAGTACATGCTGATGATATTTTTCTTCAACTCTCAGGGCTGAATCCAAATTTATTTACATGTATGCAAAAAGTAAAAAAAAAATAAATAAAATGAACATACCTTGGGGCAAGGGATGCACTGTGATGTAATGCTTATTTAGCATGTACAAGGCCACAATTTTAAAATTTCCCTGGGTTTTGATCCTTTTTTTATCCTTTTTTTTTTTTTTTCTTTTTTGAGACAAGGTTGAACTGGCTGTTTTGGAACCAACCTGGCTGAGCTTGAAATCACAAGGAAGGGATGCATTTGCCTCTTTCTCATTGGTGCTAGGATTAAAGGAATGCATCATTACTGTTTAGCTTGGTCTACACTTTTTTTTAAAATCAATGTAGATTTGGTTTATTCTATCCACTCTGAATCAATAGTCTTCCAGAAACCAGCTGGTTCTATCAGCCTCTTGGTAGGAAACCCTGCTCAGCTGAACTAGCATCCCTTCCTTAGTCACAAAACAACCCAGGATAAGGTGTTTATCCATTGTAGAACACATGTGACTTTCATTCTATTGGTATTAATTTCTCAATTGTCTTCCCTGTGCTAAGTACTAGCATTTAAAACAAATAAAGCAAGCTTGCTGTGCAAAGTTGAGAAGCTGATTAACAAATTGGAAGGTGAGGAATAAGAAAATAGGGAGTGAAGAAGGGAAAGTGAGAGGGAAGACAGAGGGAAGTCAAGCCTGGATGTTTCCATGAGTTTGCATGTATGGAGTCATTCCAGTCATTCTTTCATCATGAATGTATCTATGCATTTATTCTACCTCCTACACTAAATTGTAACTTCTGTAGAAGGTAGTGAAGATACAAAATTGGAACTGACTGGCAGAATATGGTCACATGCATGTGTATGGGTTCATGTGTGTGTCCAGATGGATGTGCAGTTGTATATACATACGTGTTAAGAACTGAAGTCAATGGAGGTGCCTCTTCAGTCACTCTCTACCTTAATTACTTGATGTTTATTCTTTAACAATTTTAAACATATATTAAATAAAATATTATAATAGCCACACCCCATGTTCCCATCTAATTTTCCTAAGATCTCCCTAACACAGTGGTTCTCAACCTGAGGGCTGCAACACCTTTGGGGAAGTCAAATGACCCATTCACAGGGGTCATCCAAGACCATCAGAAAACATAGATATTCACATTATAATTAATAACAGTAGCAAAATTATAGTTACAAAGTAGCAGTAAAATCAATGTCTGATTAGAGGTAACTACAAAACTTCTTAAATGCTCACAGCATCAGGAAGGTTGACAGCCACCACACTAACATGTTCCTCTATCAACTTCGTGTCAAATTCTGTTTTACTTTTTAAAAAATAATCCACTAAGCACAATTAATACTCTCTATCTGAGCATGTATATGCATTCATCCAGTGGAGCATGGACAACCTATTTTTTTTTTTTATGAAGGAAAGTTTTATTCAGCTTAAAATCCCAGATTATTGTCCATCAGAGGACTCAGAGGGGCACGTACTGTATCCACAACCAAGTACTCTGTAGGACATATTTTTATTTTTCTGTAATTTTAAAACTACTATGAAGTAAAACATCTACTTTTTTACTGGATATTTTCTTTTTTTTTTTTAATTAGGTATTTTCTTTATTTACATGTAAATTTCTCCTTTCCCAGTTTCCCCTCCAAAAACAAACAAACACAACAAGAACAAACCCCTGTTGACTCCCCCCTCCCCATGCCTGCCACCCCACCCTCTCCCACTTATTGTCCCTGGCATTCCCCTACACTGGGGCACAGAACCTTCACTGGGCCAAAGTTCTCTCCTTCTATTAATGATCGAATTTGCAATCCGACAACCTATTAATGATACCACAACAATAAGGAGATTCATTCTCTTTCCTCCAGTTAACTATCAACTGACAGACGAAGAACATCATGAACCCTTCCCCACCCATTCATGAGTGCCATAGGCATGTCACATAAAGAAAACAGCATTACAGAGCACTCCTCCCACCCTGGTTCAGACATTTTTTGCTTCCTATTTTTTGTTCACTGAGTGTTGTAGGGAAGATTGATAAATATGTTTCATCTAGGGCTGAGCACTCATAGTTTTTATCTGTAATGATTCTCTACTGCTGCCCAATCAAAGAGGGAGCAAGAGGCAGCTGCTGCAGCCGTGGTCTATAACTATGAGCACAGGCATTTAGAGGGTACCTAGACAACATGATCATACAGCAAAATAACAGTAGTCTATTCAACCACAGTACCTGTGATCTCTCAAGACGTAAGCTCTACTGTTTTAAGTTCAATTATAAAGTATTTGGTTACTCAATAACAATCGTGTCATTATTATACCAAAGGGCATATCCTACCTGGCAGGTCAATACCATAACATGTAGGGTCTAATACTGGGTAAGGATGTTAATTTATTTTGTCCCTCAGCAGCCTACATGGTACTTTCTGGCATTAATGCTGGCCAGCAAGGTTCTTTACTGAACCAGGAGCTGCTTTAGTGAGATTATGCTATCGTCCAGGAAGTTCTAGGAAATTCTTGTCTCTGCCTCCCTAGAACTGGGATCAAAGTTCTAATCCATGCCCAGGTTCTGTTTAAACTTTGGGTACTGAGGATTTACATGAAGTCCTTGCATTTGTGAAGCAGGCATTTTATGAACTGAGCCATTTCCTGACATCTTTATGCTCATATTTGCAGTGCGATCATATATCCCATTTTAACTAGAATAGTTCTAATTTATGACTCTTCTTCTAGAGACCTTTTCAGTGCACCATTTATCCTAGACAGAAGTAGCCTGGATTAGATGACAAATTATATAGTTATTCAACTTACTGAAGTCATAACTGACAAAAGAAAGATGCTCATTCAGTGAAATTCAATAAAATTGCCAATGCAGTATGATTTGTGGAAATCAGAGGGCTATGTGGGCTAATCTGCATGGATTTTAAGACTCCATGTAAACATCTCTTGGGAATTAACTTTCTGAGCTGAGAGGTGAAGGGCGAGTGAGATTTTTTAATGAAAGAAAACAGGGATGATATGGATTGCTGAGAAAATAATACTTGGGGTTGGATGCTGTAAATCTCCACTGAAGATATAAAAAACTAAAAGGAATTCAAGTGAATTGCTGAGAGTAGCCTATCTGAGAAGTTTTTCTTGGTCTTCATTCACTCCATAGCTCCTTAAAAGGAGAAGCAACTCTCTGTTTGATTTAAGCATCCTATGTGGGTGACAATCTCTAGAGAGGTAGAAGAATAATGGGGGTTTATGAAACATATACTCTCAGATTGGCCCAGCCTATAGGGACCTGTCATAAAAGTGTCAGAAAAAAAAAGGCAGAGAGACTCCCTCTCTCCTCAAAATTAACTTCATTCAGAAAGACAGAAGGGATGCTTTTGTTCCGGAAAAGTTATGTTAATATTGTCAAGTTGGTGCACTGGGTCGCTGAACCGGTACTTGGGGACTGTCATAATATTGATGGGGAGTTTGGCAAGTTAATTTTAAATCTGTCACTTCACTCTTCTACAACTCTTGCTCCTTAATAAAACTCCTCAGTGATTATGGGCTTAGCTGACAGCTGGGGAGTGATCTTTGAGTCTGAAACTGGCATGGAATGATTTCCTCTCCTTTATCTTATCTTTGGTTGCTTGCTACTCCCTTTGTTATTTTCCCCCCAATCCTATAATACTAACCAGTACCAAGAAACCTCTGTCTTACTGAGTCCCATTGTTCAGAGGTAGCATCTGGCCCTTGAATTTTAGACCATTGGAGTTTCAATGATAATATCACTGTGAACTAGCTGTGTGAAATCTAATGAAGGTTTTTGATCCTTAGGTTCCTCCTATTATGACATAAAATAATATATGTCAAAGCCTCACTATAGTTCACCATCTGCCGAAGTCATTTTTCTCCCTTTCAACAATGTATGGAGCATGGCCTGCATGTATCCAACCTGAGCCCAAAAGACAAGTGAAAGCTATCCTTCCCTAAACACTTCTCATAAATCAAATGCTCACATTTGCATCAAGAAACCCACAGAAGAATCAAATGGAGTTGGATCATTTTAAAAATATCTAATGTTTTGAGAGTCTTAGTCAATGGTAAATGAACTTCTTGTATTGCAGACTATAACAATTTCAGTAAAACTCATACCACCAAAGCTAAAAGTGTTCTTTTTCTCCACCACCATACTATTATTTTTGTTTTTAGGGATCCTGGACCCAAAAAAGTGAGAAAACAATTTAAACGTCCAAAGGATGTGGCCATATAATATTTGTCCTATGGATCTGAGTTTGCCTTGACCAATTTTCTGTCTGCTCTAAGACAATCCTGCAGCTTCCTCATGTCTTCAACATTGATCCTGCTTTCCATTATTGCTTTAATTCAAGTTTTTCCAGTGTTTTTCTCTATGCTTTATGAATGCTGATTTACTTTATTTTAGTCATTTACTGTTTCAGAAAGCTTCCAGAACCCAACTGGTTCTCTGAGCTGCTTCATAGGAAGTCCTACTCAACTAAGCTGATCAAGGTTTTCCTCTTGCAAAATGCAACTCAGGATAATGGATGAATCCAGTTTTGACCACATATAATGTTCAGTCCACTGGTATTCATTGCCCATTTTCCCTCTGTGAGACCCTACTTGTATCCATGAAAGTAAATACAACCATGTACAGTCATAGTTGGAAAATAGAAATGAAAACAGTTAAGGTAGCTGCAGAAATAAAAACTAAGATTAAAGACAGGAACAAACTGATAGTGGATATTTCCCCAAGCTCAAAAGATACTTCCAACACTCTGCTAAGGACTCAATTATAAGTCCTTTTTCGGGTGCAGCCTTCTGCCCACCCAAGAAAGACTCAGAAATGCTCCATAGAAATGTATTGTTCTCTCACATTTTAGTACAACTCCAACATTCTTTATTTGACTTCTCCAGTACCACTACTCAGAAATGCCTAGTCTAAGCTTAGACCTCCCAGTGAAATTTAGTTACTGTACTGGCTAGTTTTGTGTGTCAACTTGACACAGGCTGGAGTTATCACAGAGAAGGGAGTTTCAGTTGGGGAAGTGCCTCCATGAGATCCAGCTGTGGAGCATTTTCTCAAATAGTGATCAGGGGGATAGGGCTCCTTGTGGGTGGTGCCATCCCTGGGCTGGAAGTCTTGGGTTCTATAAGAAAGCAGGCTGAGCAAGCCAGGGGAAGCAAGCTAGTAAGTAACATCACTCCATGTCCTGACTTCCTTGGTGATAAACAGCAATGTGGAAGTAAGCCAAATAAACTCTTTCCTCCCCAACTTGCTTCTTGGTCATGATGTTTGTGCAGGAATAGAAACCCTGACTAAGACAGTTACCAAAAGTGGATAAGAGGTTAGAGAACAGGACAAGAAAATGTGGCCTCAAATCCGAACCAAGTCTGTTTGATATGTAAACTCGGTGTCATTGTCAAGGGATGAAGGCTTTTGAATTAGATAGTGCAGGCAAAGTAATAAGTATAGAGTAAGCAGGACCCACTCTTTCTAATTGTGCACCCTTCTCTGTTTTATGATGCCTGTCAGCATTAATTTCTTCTCTTCTCTTGTTTGTAAGTTTCTCAAGAACATTTGAGCACATATTCTAAACTATTTCTGAGACAGAGCAGCCTATGAAACCAGATGTTCAACGTGATGAAAAACTTGTGAACAAAAATTGATGTATGAATGAAAATGAGTCATTCATTGGAGGAAGTGGACACATCGATATATGATAAATATGTAAATAACAACTATATGAAGGAATGGCCCCATGAATGCATTAATAAAGTAATAACTGAACTATGAAATTGAGAAGAGAATAACTGAGTTAAAATATAAATTAATGAATAAATGAATTTTTAACTCAGATGGAAATGAGAAGACCGTAGACATGATATTGGCTTCATGGAGCCATAATACAAAAACTTTTGTAACTCTAACAGGCTAAGCTGTAGAAAAACTAGTTTTGACTTTTCTATAAATTGAGAAATATTATATTAATATTTAGAATTGTCTGTTGTGTGAGACACTGGGATAAAGAAGCATATAATATAAAAGGCTAAGAAATTATCCTTAAAAATGCAGAATGTGAAATTCATATGGAGAATATCATCCTGAGTAAGGTAACCTAATCACAAAAGAAGACACATTGTATGCATTCACCAATAAGTGGATATTAGCCCAGAAGCTCTGAATACCCAAGATACAATCCACAAACCACAAGAAACTCAAGAAGGAAGACCAATGTGTGAATACTTCGATCCTTCTTAGAACGGGAACAAAATATCCATGGAAGGAGTTGCAGAGACAAACTATAGAACAGAGACTGAAGGAAGGACAACCTAGAGACTGCCACACCTGGGAATCCTTCCCATATTCAATCACCAAACCCAGACACTATTGTAGATGCCAGCAAGTGCGGGCTGACAGGAGCATGATATAGATGTCTCCTGAGAGTCTCGGTCAGTGCCCACCTAATACAGATGTAGAGGTTCACAGCCATCCATTGGGCTGAAAACAGGGTCCCCAATGAAGGAGCTAGAGAAAGTACCCAAAGAGCTGAAGAGTTTACAGCTCCTTAGCACGAACAACAATATGAACTAACTAGTATCCTCAAAGCTCCCCTGGACTAAACCACCAACCAAAGAGTACACATGATGGGACTCATGACTCCAGCTGCATATGTAGCAGAGGATGGCCTAGTTGGTCATCAATGGGAGGAGAGGCCCTTGGTCTTGTGAAGATTCTATGTCCCTGTAAGGAAATACCAGGGTCAGGAAGCGGGAGAGGGTGGGTTGGTAAGCAGGGTGGGGAAGGGAGGGAACAGTTTTTTTTCCCCCCAGAGTAGAAACCCAGAAAGAGGATATCATTTGAAATTTAAATAAAGAAAATTTGTAATTAAAAACTGGAGAGATATGTTCCTTTGTGATACTATGATAAAATAATTGAGACTTAATAATTCATCAAAATCATTTCTATGTTCACCATGATTCTTCGATTTAACATCAAGGCTCCCAGCCTGCAGGACTCAGTTATTGAGGGAGTCTAGGGGGACCATGCCTGTGGGGAAGAATGGAATGGGCGAGAGAGAGGAGGAGACCATGCAGATTTATCAAGGTCTACTTTACTAAGAGCAAACTGCTCAATATATACTTCACAGGAGAGGGGTGGAGGGGAACAATGGGTTCACTGCAGGATAGTCCATCTGGGGAATGCTGGCAGGGGGTCCGGAACATTTCCTTGGTATACTGCCTCTTGGTAAACAGGCCCAGGATGTTTTTAGCCAAGGTGAACTTCAGGCAGTTCTCAGGCTAGTTCAGGGGCAGGGGGTTGGGTGGCCATGCCTTGGCTCCCAACACAAGGCACTGATAGACTGTGTCTAGGGAAGGGATGCATCCATCTATCTTTCTGGAAGAATACAGCAATTGCAGCATTATATGAAGGAGAAGAAAGCTGTGCCCCAGCATGGAAGAAGAAGCTGAAAGAGGGGGAGGAACCAACATGTTTCTTTCGATGCTTTCTCCAATAGCATTGATCCATTCATAGGAGCAGAACATTGCGATCTGAACATCTCTCAGAGGAACCAACTCTTCATATTGTTGCACTGAGGCTTGGGGTTTCCATCACATGAAACTTAGGGGCATATCAGAAAACAGCAGTACTATAGGAAAAACAGTAGAAACTTACAGAGATTGGGAAAGTATCTGATGTAAAATTCTAAAGCTCCAGGTGTTACTGGGTTCTTATATATCAAGTTTAAAATGACACTGTCTGAGTATATGTTCAGAAGGAACCACAACAACAATTTGCCATTTAATTATGTCTGCATTTAACAATATATAATAGTGTCTAATTTCTCATTGGGACAATGCTCCAAGATGAGGCAATTCAAAGTCAAGGCCCTACCCCTTGTGAAAGAATTACTTAAAACTAATAACTACTGAGAAAATGAATGAGCTTCTCCCAAGGATGAGCCCCCTAACTGATGATCCAAGACAGAGTGATCTTCCCTGAAATCATATGCACACAAGTCACACCAAATGGACTCAGTACATTGAGTGTATATACTTAATGCATATATATGTATATATGTATATATATATATATGTGTGTGTGTGTGTGTGTGTGTGTGTGTGTGTGTGT
>JADRCD010166974.1:0-23188 GCA_019843815.1 Montemys delectorum
TTGAATGTGGGTTCTTTCAGAAGTAGGGAGTATTGGTGGCTTTGGAATGTGGCTTTGAGCCTTAACCAGGCAGCTGTTGTCCTGTTTTCTTTCCTTCTTCTCATGCTGTTCTTTCTGCAGGTTTACTGAGTGACCGTAAAAAAGTGACTTTGGGCACCCAGCCCACGGTGTTGCGGACATTCCGGTCTCTTTCTACCACCAACGTGTTTGCTTGCTCTGACCGGCCCACTGTCATCTATAGCAGCAACCACAAGTTGGTCTTCTCCAATGTCAACCTTAAGGAGGTGAACTATATGTGCCCTCTCAACTCAGATGGCTATCCTGACAGGTGAGCCTGTTTTCTTTCTTAAGCAGGAGTCACTAACTGGGGATATCATATTGCTTCTCCTACCCTCCTTACCTCTTTCCCCTACCCCATCCCATCCCGCTCCCTAGTCTAGGTTTCCCCCCAGTGTCAAAGTGAGTAAATCGCTATGATGGGAAGTATCACGGGGTTTTATTAGAAACATCTGAAAGCTTTTGCAGGGCTAAAAGTAGATGAGTGAGAGGTATTCTGACAAGAACAGCGTAGAGTTTTTGATTCCTCAGATTCTAAGGTTTTTATGTTCTAGAAACTGTATAATTCAAGAATTTTTCAGATAAATCACATGAGTAGTTAAGTTTTAGACAGGGTCTTTTTGTGGGTATAATATAGGGTATGAAAAAGTCTCATTCTGTAACATTGGCTGGCAGGGAACTTGTAGAGAGCCACCTGCCTCTACCTCCCAAATGCTGGACTTAAAGGTGTGTGCCACTTGGCATTTTAATTTAGAACCCCAGATTTAGTGATTATCAGCAGCCATAGGGGAAGGTGCTTGATAGAAATGTACTGCTAAAAATGCTAAGGGGTTGGGGCAGCCTGTGAGTCCTTGGTGTGTTAGATTCACTCTCCTACCTAGAATTGTGATTCTCCTATCTTGGCCGCACCTTAGCAAACGGTGTTGGGCCTACCCAGACCAGTTATATAAGACTATCTTCATTGGTGAATCCCAGCATCAGAGTTAGGTCTTCCCAAATGAATTTTGGTGAGGTGGCATTGAAACCCTGCTTTGGAGCAAGTTGGTGTCATTGAGTCTTGGGAGAATCCTTCACTCTAAGCTGCAACCCTTCTTTTTCAGTCTGGCATTGGCCAATAACAGCACTCTCACCATTGGCACCATTGATGAGATCCAGAAACTCCATATTCGCACGGTTCCCCTCTATGAATCTCCTAGGTGAGTGCAGACCAGAGAAGCTGCGGGGGAGCTGGTAGATAGTATCATAGACTTTCCTGAGTGGTACCATTGTTTCATGCTTGTTTTGCAGGAAGATCTGCTATCAGGAAGTGTCTCAGTGCTTTGGAGTCCTTTCCAGCCGCATTGAAGTCCAAGATACCAGTGGAGGCACTACTGCTTTGAGACCCAGTGCCAGCACCCAGGTGAGGACAGGGAGCAAAGAACGATGGCAGTAGGAGTGAACAGACGTTCTTCATAGAGTGAAATAGGAAATAATCTGGCTTTACAGGCTAAATGGACTCTGTTCCAACTACCACCTTTGCTGTTGTAGCCTGAAAGAGTGCACTTAGCTGGGTTCCAATAAAACTTTATGTAGAAAGATGGGCAATGATAAAATACTTGACTACATTGAACAGATATTGGCTTTCATGCCCAGCACAACATAAACAACTTGAAACAACCCTTATCCCAAACTTAACAGCTATTACTTGGTGACCTGACAGCCTCAGCAGTTTCTTCTTTTATGAGTTTGAATGCTCTATACAATATGTGTAGTTGATAGTAGAAAGATAATCGACAACAGTATGATAATTGAAACCCAGTAGAATTGGTTTTATGGTTTATTGCTAATCATTTGACCTTAGCTGGGCGAAACTAGCCTTCAGGGTATTTTGTTTGTTTGGTTGGGTTTGGTTTGGTTTGTGAAGCAGGGTTATAATGATGTAACCTTCAGAGATACATAATTGGCCAGGCAGTGGTGGCGCACGCCTTTAATCCCAGCACTTGGGAGGCAGAGGCAGGCAGATTTCTGAGTTCAAGGCCAGCCTGGTCTACAGAGTGAGTTCCAGGACAGCCAGGGCTACACAGAGAAACCCTGTCTCGAAAAACGGAAAAAAAAAACAAACAAACAAAAAAACAAAACAGAGATACATAATTAATTTCTTGGAGATAGAGGGTGGATCATTTTCTTTCATTCCTGCTATACACATCTGATAGAATTAGCTCCCTTAATCCAGAGGACAGAGGTCTGTTACTCTGAGTGTATGTAATTGTTTGCCTAGACATAGGTGTGTGTACTGTGCTTCTGTAGTGCCCAAGGAGGCCAGACGAATGTCAGATCCCCTGGAACTGGAGTTGTAGGCGGTTAGGAGCCTCTGTGTGGGTGCTGGATCCTCTGTCAGAGCAGCAAGTATTCTTAACCGCTTAGCCATCTCTCCAGCCTCTAAACCCGTTTTTATTTGAAATGACTGTTGGTGGTGGAGTCTATCACTGTATAGGTTGCTTGAGTTCATGTTGAGTTTTGCTTGATTGACTTGTAACATTGCCATGATCTTTAGATTTTGGCCAACATGCCATTTGCCTGTGTGATCTGACTCTTTACCTTCAGGTTCCAGTGTACTCTCTGAAACACTCCATCAGGCTCTGCTGCTCTGCCAGCATCAACTTTCTTGTTTACTCACATTCAGCACCTCCAGTTTCTGTTCTGTTTTAAGAGGGATGGCATGCTTTTTCTCTGTCTGCAGGCCCTGTCCAGCAGCGTCAGCTCCAGCAAACTATTCTCCAGCAGTACGGCTCCTCACGAGACCTCCTTTGGAGAAGAGGTGGAGGTGCACAACCTCCTCATCATTGACCAGCATACCTTTGAAGGTGCAGACAAGCTTTTCTGTCTTTTTTGCTTAAATATTGGCCTATTCTGAAGTCCAGAATAGTCTGGAGCCTGACAGGGTGGTAGGCTGTCCTACGAGAAAAAGCCAGATTGGGGTTGGAGCAGAGAAAGTGCCACTGACACCTATCAGTTGCAATAAATGTAGAGCATTGGGCATCCATCTTCTCATTAGCACAGGCTGGTGGGGATGAACAGTCTGAAGAGGCAGGGGCAGGGAGTGGCTCATGTTCTTATGCTACCTACGTCACAGCCTCACAGAAGCATGTGATTGTGAGGGGGAGGAGGCAAGTATTTTTAATCAGTTATCTCTTTCCTCTCCTAGTGCTTCATGCCCATCAGTTTCTACAAAACGAGTATGCCCTCAGCCTGGTCTCCTGCAAATTGGGTAAAGATCCCAACACATACTTCATTGTGGGCACAGCCATGGTATATCCTGAAGAGGCGGAGCCCAAGCAGGGTCGCATTGTTGTCTTCCAGTATTCAGATGGTGAGTGGACAGTCTTTGGATTACGAGGATATGAAATCCTGGGGAAGCAGTTAGCCCCTTAGGATCTTAGAGTCTAAAGAGGATGACTTAGATGGAGTAGGAGGCAGACCTTGGGACCCATTAGAGGCGTTCCCATCATTGCTTCAGGACTTGTGCTTCATCTCAGTATGTGCTCTTTTTTTTTAAAAAAAAAAAAAAACAAAAAACAAAAAAAAAAACAACTTTTATTCTTCTTTCATACATTACATCCTGACTTCACTTTACCCTCTTTCCAGGACCTCTTGGTTTTTCCAGAGGGTTGGGACAAGATTTAAGTCAGTGGGACAACCAGGGGATGCTCTTGACTAGATAAAATGTGGGCTTATTAAAAAAAAAACTTTAAAAATTATGTCTCCTTCTCTCTGCCAGGAAAACTACAGACTGTGGCTGAAAAGGAAGTAAAAGGGGCTGTGTACTCTATGGTGGAGTTTAATGGGAAGCTGCTAGCCAGTATCAATAGCACGGTGAGGTCTATGGGTTATTCATCTTTGTAGAATGTCTCTCCCTTAATGATGCTAGGGCAGCTTGTTTTAGGGTAACAGAATAGTGGGAGTAGAGAATGGACTCTAAGCTGGAATTTGGGGAACTGAAGTTGAGCTGGACTTAGTTTTGGATTTGGTTTTTTGAGACAGAGTCTCTCTGTGTAGTTCATGCTGTCCTGGAACTCACTATATAGACCAGGCTGGCCTTGAACTCACAGAGATCTGTTTGCCTTCTCCAGAGTGTTTGAATTAAAGGCATGTATTAGATTTTTTGAGTGCTGTGGAGGCTAAGCAGAGGATACAGGCTGTGGCCTCTGTAGTAAGGTGTGTCCACGTTAAAAGAATATTTCATTTAAACAAAATGAACCAACCCCTATTTTCCTTAGCATTTTTTTAAATACTAGTATATAATGAGGAAAGATGTGTAGCTTGGTGGTAAATATTGGAAGGACCTTTTCTATGAATATTAAAGTCACTAAGGATTATAGCCTCGTTGTATAGGGTTGGGTGAGAATTAGGTTACTGTTTTAAAGTGTGTCAGAGGATGTGAGCTTCAGCACTGGGAGCACATCTGAACAAGCAGCTGAGGGGCAGCTTAGTTATTAGACCTTACCCACAAAAAGACAGAGTATTTATAGTGTTATATTTAAGCTGTTGTCTCCTTTACTTGAACTCCTTTTATGTTTAAAAAAAAAATTCCATTCTTAATTTTCTAATTCAGCAATGTGTAATTCTGAAATAACTGTTCACTCTCTATATAGACCACTTTCCAACCCACTGTGCTTTGTAGGGAGTGGAGGATTGAATAGGGGGACAGTCATTCCCCAAAGGCTGGGCCTCCCAGCCTCACACATCGTGCCTTTTCAGGTGCGGCTCTATGAGTGGACCACAGAAAAGGAACTTCGCACTGAGTGTAATCACTACAACAACATCATGGCCCTGTACCTGAAGACCAAGGGCGACTTCATCCTGGTGGGCGACCTCATGCGTTCAGTGCTGCTGCTTGCCTACAAGCCTATGGAAGGAAACTTTGAAGAGGTAATGCAGACTTGCTGGTGATGAGGCTCCCTGAGCCACATTCTGTATCCACTTACAGATTCCTCCCCCACTTTGGCAATTCCCCTTCTATCTCTGGGAAATTACAACCAAATGGCCTCTTTTGGCTAGTTTTAGAGTGAAGTGGAATGGGGTGAGAAGGGGGTGGGGCTGAGATGTAGTCTCTAAGGTGCCCATTATTACACACAAGGATGCACTTTCTACAAGTGAGACCTTGGCTTCTGATCAAAAGCTTGATTAATTTCAGAACTACATTCTACACTGTATACTACACTTGCTCATTGTCTATTTCCAGATTGCCCGAGACTTTAATCCCAACTGGATGAGTGCAGTGGAGATCTTGGATGATGACAATTTTCTGGGAGCTGAAAATGCCTTTAACTTGTTTGTGTGTCAGAAGGACAGGTGAGTAGCTTCTGCAGCAACATGGTCAGGGCTGGGCCTCTGGGTCTGTGGCTTGAGCATGTGGAGGGGTTGTGGGCTTGTGCATGCCCCTTCACGGGTAGAACTTATTTTGTAAGATGGAGAAGCTTTGTAGACTGACCTCCAGATGGTCTTCCCAGAATACTCAGCACATAGTGTCTTGTCAAACGAGGTCCCGTGTTGAGGCCTCCTTAGGGAGATGGGTCCAGAAAGTGACATCTCATGTCTTTCAGTGCTGCCACCACTGATGAGGAGCGGCAGCACCTACAGGAGGTTGGTCTCTTCCACCTGGGCGAGTTTGTCAATGTGTTCTGCCATGGCTCCCTAGTTATGCAGAATCTGGGCGAGACTTCTACCCCTACACAGGGCTCGGTGCTCTTTGGCACAGTCAACGGCATGATAGGTAAGGTCATTCCTGTAGGGCACGCTCAGCTGCAACAAGCTCATCCCTGGCTTGTCTAGATTTTGAAGTGCTTTATAAGCTAACTGCCCCTTTCCTTCTTCAGGGCTGGTGACTTCGCTGTCAGAGAGCTGGTATAACCTCCTATTGGACATGCAGAACCGACTCAATAAGGTCATCAAAAGTGTGGGCAAGATTGAACACTCCTTATATCCTTCCTTCCCAGAGCATCTGTCTGTTGGGAAGCTCATTCTAGCACATGCAGAGAACTTTGCTTATCATGTAAGAAGCTGAAACTCGAAAAACTAAAAGGTCAGCCATCCATTCCTGTGCAGGAGCAGTTAAAGCCCTCCCAGGCAAGGCCTGGGAAAGTTCCTGCCTATGTGACTGTCCCAGGAAGAGCACTCTGAGTGTTTTGCTCACTTGCAGGGCTTTGGGTAGCCTGCTCGCTCTCTCTAAGCATTACATTATTTAGGGCTCTGAGGCTAGACTTGGATGGATAGTGATATGGACATCAAATGTGCCTGGAACACTTTTCGAGTCTATCCATATTTTTTGGGGCCTTGTCATAACTTTTTAAAGGTTATCCTAGCTGGGCAGTGGTGGCGCACGCCTTTAATCCCAGCACTTGGGAGGCAAAGGCAGGTGGATTTCTGAGTTTGAGGCCAGCCTGATCTACAGAGTGAGTTCCAGAACAGCCAGGGCTACACAGAGAAACCAAAAAAAAAAAAAAAAAAAAGGTTATCCTACTTGAGAACTGTTTGATTAAGCAGAACTTTCAATTCCAAAGCTGTCTAAAAGTAGTATGGGTTTTAGAAACAGATTGCTGTTTTACTTCTGACTATCTCCCTCTTGCTCAGAGGTGGGGATGAATGAGAGCAGGGGTGTTTGCAGATAAGCTATGTTCTTTAACTCACCTGTCTACCTGGAGATCCTTTCACACTGAGCGAAAGACAGAACCAGCCACAGGCTTCATCGATGGTGATCTGATTGAAAGTTTCCTAGATATCAGCCGCCCCAAGATGCAGGAGGTTGTGGCAAACTTGCAGGTGAGCTGTGCTGTGTTCGTGCTAGGCCTTTTAAAATAGGTGCCATTCCTGGAGACTTGACTCCAGGTTTTCTCCTAGAACTCACAGGGCCAGTGGCCCTTTGTGGCCTTCCATTATGCTTACCACATAAGAGGAATTAAGGGAAAGGTGGTGTAGTCGAGGCTTGTAGGTACTTTCTTGATATCTGTGTGTTGGGCACTGTTCCTGAGTTAGTACCTTCGCTTTAGCAAGGGGCCTGGGCGCTCTAGCAAGACTAGAAGGTAGAGTTAGGTTCCTACAGGAAGTAACCTTTCCAGTTCTGGAGTTTAGGAGTCTGGAGTGCTCACTGGGGAAGGTTTTCCTGGGAGGGAGTATTCAGCAGTGACCAGATCCCTAAGACTACGGCCAGGTTTTGGATGAAATCCTTTTCCTTGCTGCGACAGTGGTGGCCAGTGGGTGTCTCTCAGCCTGCTGAGGTGAGAGTACCTTCTTGTCTCCATGGCCCTTCTCCATCTCGTTTCAGTATGATGATGGCAGTGGTATGAAGCGGGAGGCAACTGCAGATGACCTCATCAAAGTCGTGGAGGAGCTAACTCGGATCCACTAGCCAAGGACAGGATCTCTTTTCCTGACCCTCCCTAAAGGCGCTGCCCTCCTGTCCTCCCCTCCCTTTCCCACCCTTGTTTTCTTGGCATGGGAGTCTTTTCCCTAAGCCGCCTGCCCCTAGAGCCACAGCTGACCTGTGTGGAGACAGGGCTTTTTATAACTAAAACCAGTTCACTAGAGACCTAGGGATGGGCTGGAAGTGGGATATTTTCTCCCTGGATTTTTACCAGCCATCACCTTGGACCACCAAGCCTTGAATGGTGTTGCCAGTTGGCTCCTCCTGGGGAGGACTTTTGTCACTCTTTGGCCAAGAAGCAGCTCTGTGCACCCGTGTGTGAGATGATACCTCACACTCATGCTTTGTCCTCTACTGTCTTTTGTGGGTGTGGGGAGGTTGAGGTAGGGGGAAGAGGGTTGAGAGGGTTTCATTGTCTTGAGAGCTTCCTTTTGCTTTCTTCTCTTGCCTCTGAGAACATCAGCCTGGAGGCCTGTCAGGCCATGGGCTGCCTGAGTGGAAACCTGGGATGGTGGATAATTCCCAAGCCACAGCCCTTTTGTCTCGGGGAACTCCCTTCTTCACAGAGAAGGAGGTGGGGGCTGTGAATTGGTTGTTAGTTTCTGAATTTTACCAAATAAAGTAGAATCTAAGAAGAAACTTTTATTGTCTGCTTTTCTCCCTCTGCCAGCTGTCCAGCATCCCTCGTATACTCTGCGTTGGGTACAAACTGAAGTGGTAGCTGCAGTCACAGATCTTGCTTCTCAGATAGTAGATGTTTTCCCCTTCATGATTGGTTTGAGTGAGATTCTAGAAGCTCAGTAGTTATTATGGTTGTTTGTGCTAGCAATGAGGCAGTCTTGAAGCCACTTGTGCTGCCTTTACTGTCTTCATTGTACAGACCACTTTGAAAAATGCACAACCAGCCCCAGGTGCTATTCTTTTGTAACCCTGTACCCCCTACTTCCTGTTGTATCTTGGTGAGACAGGGTTTTACTGTGTAGCTCTGGCTGACTTTGAACTCACAGATCTACCTGCCTTTGTCTCCCAAGTGTTGCTAAAAAGGCATACTCTACCACACACAGCTAAGATATTTATTTATTTATTTATTTATTTATTTATTTATTTAGGTTATTTCAAGACAGGGTTTCTCTGTATAGCCCTGGCTGTCCTGGAACTCACTTTGTAGACCAGGCTGACCTCAAACTCAGAAATCCGCCTGCCTCTGCCTCCCAAGTGCTGGGATTAACAGCATGTGCCACCACCACCCAGCCTAGGATTTTATTTTAACCTCTGTATTTGTGTATATAACTCTGACCATAAGTACACATTTACACATTAGTGCAGGTGTCCGTGAAGGCCAGAAGAGGGTGTTAGGTTCTGGAGCTGAGTTATAGGTGGTTGTGAGTTGCCTGGTACAGTTGCTGAGAACCAAACTGGTCCTCTGCAAAAGCAATGTGTGGTCTTAACAGCTGTGCATCTCTCCAGCTCCTTATGTTGTGTCTTATTTTATTTCTCTGGTTGGTTGAATAGAGCCTGTAGTGCCTTTGGCCTGGCTGTACAGGAATGGTAGATATTTGAGAGTTACCCTTTGATTCTGAATGGATTGCGTCTCTATTCTTCCTTTGGGAATAAGGGATGTTCTGTCCCGATAGTACAGGCTTGATCCTAAACATACTCGGTGGCTCTTTTAAGACCAGCCTATGAGCTAGGTGTAGTGGCACAAATCCCAGTGAAGGCACTTGAATCTCGAGCTACATAGTGAGTTTCAGGACAGCCAGAGCTATACAGAGAAAACCAACAAACCAAAAGACCAGGCTTTGATAAGATGATTGGAGAGTTGGGGATTTAAGTTAAGCTATAGTTTTGAGAGATTGTAGCTTACAAAGGGCTAGCAAGCATTTCAGCATTGAGGCGTGTTGGCAGGCGTCTGTCCCTAGCGTCATTGCTTAGTTGCTGTTTTGTTTTCTACAGTCATTCTGCTCTGCTTCTAGATCCGGTTACCACTTTATCTTCATGCAGAGTCAAACTCATTCCACCAAGGTTTCCACATCCAGTTCTGAGTAATATGCTGTCTGTCCTATTTGTGGACATTTCTGTCCCTTACCGAGACAGAAGAGGGAAGGTGGTAAAGATGCTTTATTTTGGGATGAGAATGGACTGAACATGGGTACAGTGTAACACATGAAAGCTTGACTGTTGAGCTACATCTCCAGTCTGTCTCATATGTATTTATTGTATGTATTCACTTAAGACTGAATTCCAGAAACCTTTGGATGCTGGCTTTCTGCCTGCACACTCCCAAAATCCTCTCTTAAATACCATTTATCACTTCTCAGGGTGAAAGGTCATCTTCAGAGATCTTCAACCAGCTGGACAGGCCCTTCCATGCAGGCACTGATAAGCTAGCTTTACTCCCAAGCCTCCAAAGGAGGAATCCTTGGAGAGTACTAGAAACACTGCTTCACATCACATGACCATTTGGAAGGGTCTCAAATCAGAGGCCTGATCCTGCAACTTGGATCCTTTACTCTGAAGGGTCTCTTGTTAAGCCACAGAAATGGGGAAGAAACACCGAGTGAGCAAACATTAGTCCTTGAAGATGAACGTATACATGAAAGACTCAACTGAAGCCCCAGGACCAAACAGGGCAAGGAAGAGCAAATGAAACTGAAGGGCCCAACAGCTGACTTGATGGGAAGGTAGATGTCAGAAGATTGAAGACACCATAGGGAGATGAAATGCTGGGCCGGCTCAGAAAAGGGCGTGGGGGTCTTCCAGTCAGAAGTTCCTACTTTGCTATATCCAGAAATCTACACTAGGGAGATGAGCATTTTGATCTTCCACCTGCTAGGGAATGAGTTCTGCAGAATAGAATGTGGGGCTATGGCAATGAATGGAAGTGGCAAAGGTATGCTGGGTGGTAAATGTCATGAAATGTCAAGAAATGTCATGAGCCATGAGGGCCGAAGTGAGGGGATTTATCCTCTGTGGAGTGGTTTCAGAGGTAGCTCCCCAGGGATGGGAAGGGAAAATGCCTGTCTTGTGACAGTAGCTAGCTAGCACAGTCTCTGCCTTCTCCAGGCAAGAAAGCTGACCTAAGTAGTCTGAAGGTCCTTAGGACTCTGAGTATGTAGGTACAGAGAAGTCGCACTCAAGTATGCTTGCTGTGAGCCTGACTAGATAATAGAAGAGGCCCAAACAAGATGAGATACAGGCCCAAATATAAGTCTGGGCTCAACCACATGGGTTAAGGTAGAGAGGTGGCTGGCAATTTGTTATGCCAACAGCTAGTTACTTGTTAATGGCAGAATAGCCCCCATAAAAGCAAGAAAGGAAGGAGGGGTTTATTTGGCTCACAGGTGCAGCCATCTTGGCAGGGAAAGCATGGAGCCAGGAGCATGGCACCATGGTCGAGAAGCAGATGAATGCTAGCACTCAGTTTGTGGTCTTTGTATTTGTGATAATGCCACTCACATTTAGGATGGGTCTTCACAACTCACTTAAATCATTCTGGAAACAGCTCCAACACACACAAAGGCTTATTTCCTAGATGCTTCTAGATCCATTCAAGTTGAAAATAATGATTAGCCATGATACCTCAACATCCAAAAGTACTTGGAAGTTTTCCTCTTACTGCAAATTAAGGGTCGGGGACCAACAAGCATCAAACACCCAAGTTAACGTTTGCTCAGAAACCGTCTGTGGGAAGTGTCTGTGGGAAGGCACCCAGCATCTGGGTCACAATGTTCATCTGTGGTCACCAATGCCAATAATCTTGGGATTAGCCTGAGGCAGAACCAAAGGATTTAGGCTTGTTTGGGAAATACAGACATTTTCAGACAAAATGTAGCCTGAAAATGTAGTTTTTTAAAAACTAGCTTAGCTGATATTTAAAGGCCGTGGGTTTCTTATTCCTAGGACTCTACACAAAAGCTTGACTAATCCAGTCTGGGTAGGGTTAGACAGGGCCCTTGCTACCAGAACAAGGTAAAACTCAACCCTTCTTTTAGCTTCCTCCCAGCTAGGTCTTTCTCAGTTCTATCATTTTGCTCAACATTCTTCAGCCTAAACCTCTTTCTAGCCTGGGCCAACTTCGAAGGAGGCCAATAGGAGTCTTCTAGTTCTGTGCCCCTGTCTCTCTTGCCAACTGCCCACTGCTTTCTTACCTCCTCCCAGGTGATCTAGGAAGCTGCCCACTCAACCACTTGACTCCCACCAGGTAGCCTATGGGTTCATGTCCTTTGGCAAGGAAGCAGACTAAACCACCAGCATACAGTATCCTGACTATCTGGTAGCTTTGTGGAGAGTCAAAACTGCCTAGTTTCGGTGCCCTGGGTTTGAATGCCCAGAAGTCTCACCTACACATACAGATTGGATTCTATGGAAACCCAAAAACCTTGTTCCTGAAGTTTCTTTCCAACTTGGTGCGAAGCCTTCAGTCATTCGGTGGAAAGCGACTCCCAAACCCAGGCTGGGGGTGTGGGCCGAGGGTGAAACCCCGCCCTCGGGGTCCCTGATCTTTGCTCCCGCCCCAGGCTCCACGCCTCCCGGAGAGGCACCGGCGGGCGGCGCTCCTTTTGTGTGTTTCTTTCCAAGGTGCAAGGACCCCCCACCCCCACCCGCCTAGGCAGTCCTCCCCTAAACACCAGCCCTCTTCTCAGTCGTCCTCAGCCCCTGCCAGCTGTGGGGGAATCAGATCGCTTCCAGGAGGAGGGACAAGGTCGGTAGCCCCCTCCCCGGTGCGGGGCCTGAGCCCAGTAGAGCCCAGGACCTCTGCTGCCAGTCATGTGGGCTAGACTGTTGCTCCATGTTGCCTACATCTTGATCCCGTTGCTGGGGTCTTCGGCCCGAGGCTACACCGGGAGGAAGGCGCCAGGGCACTACTCTGCGGAGAGGTAAGAGCCCGGTGCCTCTCAGCGGCCCAGCCTTGGAGCGCCACGGCGTGGAGCTGGAAGGCACTTGCAGAGGGCAGCTGCTGGACCTGTGTATCTTCTGTGGCGTGGGCACACCAGGGGTCTGGGCAAAGAGACAATAATTTGTGCCAGTTGGGTGGCCCTGCCTGGGGACTTCTCTGGCTAGGGAATCTGGGAGATGGAGATCCCGGCTCCAAGTGAATCCTGTACTAAGGGAGTAGGCTGACTCTCTAGGTAGGGGACCCCAGCACGTGCCAATTGGTCTCAACTGTCTGGCTTTCTTCCTTGGCGGTGCGGGGCCTCCTCCGCTTCTGCACACGTTGCCCTGGGGTTGGGGGTTTCCTCAGTGTCTCTTGCTTTCTGCACCCGGTGGACCTTGGAGCCACCGGTGGCTCAGGGTTATGCTTTGGTATCTGCGCATGTGTGCACAGGCTGGGGAGGCGGGAGGCGGCAGGCGAGAGGCGTGTCTTTCTAAACTCAATCGGTTTCCCTAAGTGTGTCTTAGTCCTCTACCACCAAGGGGTGATGAGGGAGTGGTGATCGTGTGTGCGTGATGCTTATAGCAAGGGAACACGTTGTCAGCGGGTGGCCTGGCCCATGGCCACATCTTCTCAGGGGCGCACAGCAGGGGCAGCCCTGAAGGAAGGGCTTACAGCTCAGCACGTGGGTTCTGCAATTTCTTGCCCTTCCTGCAGGTCTCCCACCACTTGTCTCCCTGGCATCACCGTTCCACACACGAAAAGCTCCTTGGGGCTTTCTGGTGGGCACCCTACCCCTTCCTGTCTGAGGTGAAACTCCACCAGCTTCCACAGGGACCCTATCATTTACCACTTTGATGGCACCTCACGCCCCTTTCAGAGCCCTCTCTGGCTTAGCTATTTAGTTGGTCTGTGGATCCCAGCTGCCAGACTCTTCTCCTCAGCTGTTGCTATCATCGTTTCTGTGTGTGACATCACTATCGATCTGGTTTGTCTTCACTGGTTTTGACTTTTGAGAGGGAAAAGGACTTGGCCCCAGGGAGAGTCCCCAGCAAACTTTTCTGTACTCTCATGGTTCCCCCTAGGTTTCCACATTTGACACAGATTATCAACCCTACGAGCCAGGCACATTTGTCTTCTCCTATATCATTTGTGTCCGATACATGGATAGGCATATCGGGTGTTCTGGTTGGTGGGATGAAATTCCCATCAGCTCTGAGTATGTGGGGAAAAGTCATCTGGTGCCTACTGCTTTACCTGGAGTCATGGTCCTTGCTCCATGGCTCCAGGAGTTCTAGCTCATGTTAATCTCACCTCTAGCCTATGCTCAGGCCGTTCCTTCTGTCTGTATTGCCCTCTCCTTTCTCCTTTTCATACCAAGTCTCTGGCCTTCTTTCTCATGAAGCAGAGGAGCTATCCTTCTAGTGACCCTCTCCTGACATTCTTCAAGGCTCCACAAGCCGTCCCAGAGTACCCGTTAAGCTCAGTCCCCATCACCTGGGTCCTGGCTGTCCTTTGAAAGTGAGGGCAGTAACATATTCATGGCCTGCAATGTGACATTTTTAGATACTGGCTCCAGGTCACCTGAAGCTCCAGAGGGTGGGGCCCAAGCCTTGGGTCCTTTGTTGGCATCCTAAGGGAATGCCACTCAAACTTGCTTTCTTCCTTTACCAATTGAGCAGGAATGAGGTACTGTAGATGTAGAAATGAACAAATAAGAAGCCCTTGTCCTGGGCTGGTGAGATGGCTCAGCAGTTAAGAGCCGCTGACTGCTCTTCCAGAGGTCTTGAGTTCAATTCCCAGCAACTGCGTGGTGCCTCACAACCATCTGCAGTGGGGAACTGATGCCCTCTTCTGGTATGTCTGAAGATAGCAACAGTGTATTCACATACATGAACGATAGAGCAGGCTAAGGTCAGTGAGAGAGGCTTTGGGGAAGAAGATGTGAACCAAAGACCTGAGTGAGGGGTGAGAATGAGTGAGTTAGACATTTTATTTCTGGATGTGGTGTACACACCTTCAATCCCAGCACTCAGGAAGGAGCAAAGGCAGGTGGATCCCTGTGAGTTCCAGACTAGCCTGGTCTATATAGCAAGTCCTAGACCAGCAAACCAAAACAGTCATAACAAAAAATATAGTCATATAGCCCAATACATCACATAGTCCAGACAAGCCTCAAACTTGTGATCCTCCTGTCTCGGCTATCTGAGTGGTAAGAGGACAGGTCCCAAAGCAGCCACCCCCATGCTGCTCCACCGCAGTCTCCCTTCATCTTTCCTTCCAGTCTCGCTTTCCTTTCCTTTGCTCTGTGTTCATAGCTTATATCTGTTCTCTTACACGTTGGTCTGGTCCTGCACTAGGGGGGCATTGTGGGTCATTTAGACCAGTGGATGAGTTGGGAGTGTCTCTTGCTCTCTTCATACAAATTGTGGAGAGTTGCTCTCTTTTCTTGCAGACGTCGTCTGGGGCCCCATGTCTGCCTTTCTGGCTTTGGGAGTGGCTGCTGCCCTGGCTGGGCCCCTTCCATGGGCAGTGGGCATTGTACACTGCGTGAGTACCCATCCATCCCCATGATCCAAGCCTTCTCAGTACACACCAGTGCTGTGCATTGCCAGTGCCTGCACCCTCACCTACATCTTTCCTTTCAGCCCTCTGCTCCTTTGGCTGTGGGAGTGGCATCTGCATCGCCCCCAATGTCTGCTCCTGCCAGGATGGAGAGCAAGGGGCCACTTGCCCAGGTAACTGCGATGGACCATGGCGGATGGGGGACCACCACAATAACATGAAGATTCTGTGCCTGGCACTGGGGACTTGAGATAGGTTCTAGCTTGGCGCCTTCAGGACACCCTGTTTGGTAGGCATTTTTATACCTATCTGACTGCTGAGACAAAGAAGTTTTGGCTTTTCCTGGGTCCCATGATATATTAGCTACATTTGTTGTGACTGTGACGAAATAACTGATAAAAGCAACTTAAAGGAGGAAAGGTTAATTTTGGCTCAGAGTTCAAGAGAACAGTCTATCAGGGTGGAGAAGGCATGGTGCCAGAAGAGTGGGGCAGCTGTTCACATTGCACAGGCAGAAAGCAGAAAGATTTGAACCCCAGTGCTGGCTCTCTTTCTCATTAGTTCGGCTCCCAACCTTCCACAGGTAGTGTGTCTCCCCATCTCAACCCAGTCTAGAAACTCCTTCAGAGACATGACCAGCGATTCTCTATTTGAATCAAGGTCTTGTGAAGTTGTATTAACCATCAACACAGCTGATGCCTAGTAGAAGTGGGTGGGAACAGAATTCTGGAGAAGCCCCAGGACGTCTGAGACATCAGGCTGACACCTGCTGTGCGGCTGTGTTGACGCATACCCCTGTGCTGTTTGTTTTAGAAGCCCACCAGTCCTGCGGAGAGTATGGCTGTGACCTCACCTGTAACCATGGTGGCTGTCAGGAGGTAGCCCGGGTGTGCCCTGTGGGTTTCTTAATGACTGAGACAGCTGTTGGTATCCGGTGTGCAGGTGAGAGGCCTGAGAGTGGGGGAAGGGGGAGGTGGAATGGCCTCTCCTCCCCACCCCCAGACAGCTAGAGTCCAGCACCTAGAAGAGAAGGGCAGGGAAACATGCAACCTGAGGATATATCCCTCCTGTTGTCACACGTGTACTCGTGGACAGGAGCAGAGCTGGGGTGGAGGTGACAGGTGATCAAACAGTGGCTGCTATCAGGGAGCTTCCAGATATGAGGCCGGGAGACAAGGACAAAGACAGCTCCAATATAATAGGGGCATTGAGTAAGAAAGTCCACAGTGCTGGGCTCACAGAGGGATGTGGAACCAGGATTGGAGTCAGGTGACGACATTTCAAAGCTAAGAGAATGAAAACTCAGGAATTATTTTGTCAAAGTGTTATTTGTTTTGTCTTTTTAAATATTGGGATGGTGTAAAATTTAAAAAATTATTTTATGTGTGTGTGTGTGTGTGTGTTTTGTTTTTGTTTTTGTTTTTTTTTCCGAGACAAGATTTCTCTATATAGCCCTGGCTCTCCTGGAACTCACTCTGTAGACCAGGCTGGCCTCGAACTCAGAAATCCGCCTGCCTCTGCCTCCCAAGTGCTGGGGTTTAAAGGCATGCACCAGCCCACCTGCCCTTTTTTGAAGTTTTAACAGTAACATTTACTGTTCTCTCAGTGAATAGTAAAGTAAATGAGAATTCATTTGGAAGCATTTGAAAGTAAGCAGGACGTTGGAAATGAATGTTTTCTGGAGTCCTAACCTGAGTGTTACTAATAAAATGAAATGCTTTCTCTGTTTCTTTATCTGAGTGTGTAATGCTCTTATGTATAAATGTGTATATAAGGCTTATATGTGTGCTTTATAAAACGAGGTAATAACTCCTTGTAGCTGGTCTTTGCTACTGTATGGGTTCTTCTTTTTTCCCACCCTTTATCCATGGTTTCATCCTTTAACACTAGATAGGAGACAAAGAAGGAGAAAGGGGAGAGAGAGAGAAAGAGAGAGGGGAGGGAGAAGAGAGAGAAAGGGGAGGAGAGAGAGAGAGAGAGAGAGAGAGAGAGAGAGAGAGAGAGAGAATGAGATCACTGAATCTAATTTCTTTCCCTGTAACAACTGTTCTAGCTTATCTGCTTAGCTCAGCTTCTCCTGGCTCAACTGTCTCCTCACTGTATTTTCTGCCCCAGCTGCCTGTTCTGTATCTGCTAACCCAACTCTCTTCCAGCTGCCTTTGTTTCTCACTCAGGGTGTTGCTGAGGCTCTTGTTGGGACATACCCCACATGGTTTTCAGCAGCAGGGTTCCCCCCCCCTTTTCCTCATTTTGGGTTATTTTGTTTATAAAAACATTGAAAGACTGGCTGGGTAGCTGGAAAAAAAAATACAGGTGGAAACGGAGAAACTTGGGAATCAAGAAGTGGAAGAAAAATGTCAAGAAAAGGGAGAACAAATAGGTCATTCCCAGGGACTGAACCAGAGAGACAACATGATCACCTTGAGTTAGAGCTGGCTCAGAAACAATTCTCTTTCAAAAACTTTGGAGGGAGATAGGGAAGGGAATTGCACTAGCAAAGTGAGAGGAGGCACTTGGTGCTGAAGATCCAGTTAGGAGACAGTCGACTCAGGAGGAGCTTAGCTGAGCAGAGCAGAGAGGCTGGAACAGCTGTTATAGTGGGGAGCTGCTAGTGTGGGGAAAACTGGGAGGAGAGACTGTTGAGGCAGACGCTGGGGAACAGTGGGAGGAACAGTTGGGAGAAATGTTTGAAGGGACTGGGTTGTATACTGGGAGGAATGGCTGGGAAAGAAATTAGATCTCTCTCTCTCTCCCTCCTCTCTTCTCTCACCCCTCCCCTCTCACCCCTTCCCCATCTGTCTCTCCTCTCCTCTCCTCTTCTTTGTCCCCTATCTAGTGTTAGGGGATGAGACCTGGGGGATAAAGGTTAGCAAAAAGAAGAACCCACAAAGTAGCATAGACCAGCTACAGTTCTTAGAGTTTAAAACTGAATTTTAGCTTAGTATTCAAAGCAATAAGTTTCATTATGGCACCCCCCCCCCCATTTACTTATATGCGTGTGTGCCGTGAAGTGCATGTGGAGGGCTGGAGCCCAGCTGCTATCCCCTAAACCCTCAAATCCTTCCCCACCCAGACAGGCCTCTGTTGATGCTCTGGTTCTTTTAGTCCCACACTCTTTCAGGATGCACCTGTTGTGGCAGGTCATTTCTGAGCAGAGCACATGTCATCCTCACTGGGTGTTAGGGTGGCTGTGCAATCTCTGACGGTCAGTGGCCCCTCTCTGAGTCTCCTGCTCACACCTGGTGTTTGGTGAAAATCTATCAGAATGACATTGTTTACTGTCACAGGGGTCATCAAAATGGTTCTGCCCTAGTCCTGCTTTCCCTCCCCTCCCCCCATTACCTGCATGGGTTAAGAGTAAGGACCAGTCCCTCTGTCCTGTTATCTCCTCTTTTTTTTTTTTTTTTTCCTTTTCCAAGACAGGGTTTCTCTGTGTAGTCCTGGCTGTCCTGGAACTCACTCTGTAGACCAGGCTGGTCTCGAACTCAGAAATCCACCTACCTCTGCCTCCCAAGTGCTGGGATTAAAGGCGAGCGCCACCACTGCCTGGCCTGTTATCTCCTCTTTCTGGGGCTCCATGGCTCATGGTCATGGCACTTTGCAGATTGATGCGGCATCTTCCCTGGGGTCATACAGGGTCACTTTTCCCTGAGTCATGGCCAGGGTTAGAATGGGCTGGGCAACAGGTTTTCTTTCCCCAGACATCGACGAGTGTTTAAGCTCATCTTGTGAGGGCCACTGCGTGAACACAGAAGGTGGCTTTGTGTGTGAATGTGGGCCAGGCATGCAACTGTCTGCTGATCGTCATAGCTGCCAAGGTAAGTGGGTAGAGGTGTTGGGAGTGGTTTCTGTGCCCCGCCAGGTACCTTAAGATACATTCTCCAGCAATAGTCCTCTGAGAAGGATGCTGTGTCACCCCCGCTATACTGGGGAAAGCAAAGGTTTACTTACATCCATTATTTTAGGAAGAGACAGAGTTAGGCTTTGAATCCAGAATAGTGGACTCTGGTTTTTTTCCTTAGAGGCAGAATCTCCCTACACATCCGTGGCTGTCCTGGAACTATTACCACATTATCCTCAAACTCACAGAGACTCATCTTTCTGACTCCCAAGTGCTGGGAATAAAGGCATGTGCCACTATGCCCATGCCCAGCATTCATGGTGGCCTTGCTCTGAATTAAGATACTCTAAACTCTTCTGCTTTTGTCCTAGGGAAAGATGGGAATGAAGGAATTGTCTCAGGGAGAACAAGGGGCAGATGCACCCAGGGCAAGTAGTACCAGATGGAGAAGGGAGGACCGAAGGCTGTGAGTGGTTCCATAGGAACTGTGAGAAGAGCCTGTGATGGTCTCTGTCACATAGTGTGTTTGTAGTGTCTTCCTGCCCTGGTACTTGCCTAGACTCTGTGGGTATCTGTAGGACCCACCTTCCAGTTTGGTGGTTTGGGAAAGAAAAGGACTGGGACAATGGGCTGTGGGTGCCCAGGGAGGAGATGTCTTCTTCTTTTCTGTAGACAGAGTGTTACTGTGCAGCCCAGTCCGACTTCCACCTGACTTCCCCTCTGAGTGTAAGGGTTATATGCATACCCCGGCACACCTGACAGGGTCAGATCTTTTACAACCGTCATCCTTTCCAAGTGACTTAGATTTGCATGACTACGTGAGGATGCTTCTTAATCACAGTCTCATGCAACAAGGCAGAGGAGACAAAATAAGCCCCTTAAATTTTATTGTCTCTGCATGGGAAGTTTCACAAAAACACAAGAAGCTTGAGCACTGTGGTGGGAATCTCAGGTCCCCTCTCCCCTCACCATTCTCTGCCTCCCCTAGAGAACTCTGCTTTCCTAGTCTGCTGGAGCCGCCCTGATACAATGCTGTTTAGACCACAGGGATTTGTTCTCTCAGTCCCCGGACAGCCAGAGTCCACAGTCAAGGTACTGACTGGCTCTGCTGTCAATTTCTCTGACTTGAAGAAGATGATCTTGCTGTGTCCTCACAAGATGGCAAGAGAGAGGGACAGAGGTGCTCTGGTGACTCTTCTAAGGTCATTAATTCATCCTTAAGGTCCCACTCTTGTGATATCATCTAATCCTATCTCCTTAAACCTTGTCTCCAAAGTACCTAGGGAAGTTTGCTTTCCAAGTGTATTTTTAGTCTAGATGCCCGGACTGCCTACCTCCCTTAGCCACGTGTTCTTACATAGGCATACATACAGTTACCAAACTCACAGGCTGGGTACCAGACTAAGTACTTTCCATGTGTTTTTTCATCCTATTTGCACAATTATAAGGTTGGTACTGCCTATCTCCATTTTATTGATAGGAACACTACGGCTTAACAAAAATAATTTACTCACAGTCACATTGGAGCTGGGAGTCTGATCCCAGTTTCTTTTCCAATTTTCTTTCCCACAAGCAGTTGATTGGTCTTATGGATCTTCCCACAGCAGATAAACAGACCTGATTTTTTTTGTTTGTTTGTTTTGTGTTTTTTTGTTTTTGTTTTTCGAGACAGGGTTTCTCTGGGTAGCCCTGGCTATCCTGGAACTCACTCTATAGACCAGGCTAGCCTTGAACTTAGAAATCTGCCTGCCTCTGCCTCTCAAGTGCTAGGATTAAAGTCATGTGCCACCACTGCCCAGCTCTGATTTGTCGTTTTAACTGCTGCTTGGTTCTCTGTGGGATAAGTGTTCCATACTTAATGGGTTCTTCTGCTGACAAGCTGGGGGATGGGAGATGAGGGAGTGGGTTATTTCTAGTTCTCTTGCAGCTTCAAACAACAGCCTAGGTGATTTTCTACATAAGAGACTCTGAAAACTGAAAAAGAAGGTTTTTTTTGTTTTTTGTTTTTTGTTGTTTTTTTTTGTTTTGTTTTGTTTTTAGACAATGCACCAAAGGCTTGCCCACAGGCCAGTGCAGTGGGGCATTTTCTTTCTTTCTTTCTTTTTTTAAAAATTTATTTATTTTATGTATATGAGTACACTGTAGCCTGTCTTTAGAAACACGAGAGGAAGGCATTGGATCCCATTACAGATGGCTGTGAGCCACCATGTGATTGCTAGGAATTGAACTCGGGACCTCTGGAAGAGCAGTCGGTGCTCTTAACCCACTGAGCCATCTCGCCAGCTCCAAGGAAGAGGGTTTTAATGTGTGTAGAATATTTCTTTTATATCCAGACAAGATAGAAGGACATTAAGCGTAGACAGAATGTGAATCCAAGTGGAGGCCTGTAAGAATGGGATGTGTTTAGAAGATGTGGGAAACTAAGCAAGAGTGAAGCTCAGGGCTGGGAATGACTGTGCGTACCTTTGTCTATGCTGTTTCTTTATTTTTCTGGAATCTAAGTGTGCATGTGGGGGTCAGAGAACATCTTTTGGGAGCTCTTCCATCGAGTGGGTCCCAGGGATTGTACAGGCTTTGAGGGAGGCACCTTTACCTGCTGAGCCTGGCTCCTGTGGCTATGTGTAAAGGTCCCATGAGTTGTGCTTATTAAGGTAGGGCCCTGTGAGGTTTGGAGCAGAGTGGCCCATCATAGGTGGCCTTGGGTGAGGACCTTCTGGAGATCATAGGAAGATGGTTCCAGAGGAACACAGATAGAGGTAGAGGGCACAGGGAGACTGTGTCTGCCCCTCAGCCTAGAGACAAGGCAGCCCGGACTGGGGTGAGATGGTGAGGGTGGAGACCATCAGCTGGTAGGGGAGTCCCCAGTGGCCCTGAGTTGAGTGAGAGAGGGGGATGAGAGGATTCCAAGTCCTGTGGAGAGACGGCTGCCAGCTTTGTCTTCTGCCCTCACAGACACTGACGAGTGCCTCGGAATACCCTGCCAGCAGAGATGTAAGAACAGCATTGGCAGCTATAAGTGCTCCTGCCGCGCTGGCTTCCACCTCCATGGCAACAGACACTCCTGTATAGGTGAGATCTTGGGCCTGTGGCTGGTACACTTAGGATGCCAATCAGGAAGACGGGCAGGTCAGTCTGGAACCTAGGAAAACCAACATTTGGGACCTTCCGGTCCCTTGGAACCTGTGCTCAAAGCATTCCCATCCCATGGTTGGTGTCTCTCTGCCTGAAAGACCCCAAGCTGGACCTTCCCTGGCCATCTCCTCCTTCAGCCTGTTAGCATCTCCCCATACATATCAAGGTTTTCAGTCTGTTTACCCATATCCATTTTCTTGGCTGCCTTTGCTTCCTGCGGGAAAGAAAGTACTTTATGTTTTGGTTCCTTCGGTTTAGAAGGAAACTCCTGTTTTCTCAGCCCATTAGAAATTTCCAGATGCTTGGTAATCCCTGTAACCAAAAGTGGGGTCCCATGAGCTTGAAGAAAAACCTCATACTAGTGGGTTAAGTATTTGTCTTGAACCTGCTTTGAACAGTACAGCGAGTATTGAGACACTGTTTACAAAGGAATACCAGGCAGCAGCAGATTTGGAAATGAGCTTCCCCTCCCCCAGGTTGAGCTCTTCATGGTCCTGGGGTGAGGTGCCCACCACCCCTGGGATGCATGAAGCTCTCAAGAACACTGCCAATAGATGCCAGCCCCAATCCTAGCATGCTGAGTCACATCATGTACCCTGGCTGGACTCTAGAGCTCTGCAAGTGAACTCTCCCAGTCTTTTGCGTTCAGGAATGCGAGGAGAAAGGGCTCCGTGGCCAAAAGGTAAGGTAGCAAGGCTCTCCCACAGATGTAAACGAGTGCCGGCGACCACAGGAGAGAAGAGTCTGTCACCACACTTGCCATAACACTGTGGGCAGCTTCCTGTGCACCTGTAGACCTGGTTTCAGGCTTCAAGCTGACCGTGTGTCCTGTGAAGGTGAGCACCAGGCCCCAGCCCGGCCCTCTAGCTCTTAGTCCTACCTTCTCAGTACAAGAACCCAATCCATAGCTCTTGTTCTCCTGGCCCCAAACCAGACCCTATAGATCTTGTAGTACCAGAGCTCACCCCCTAACCACAGGCCCCCTCGACATTAAACTTGTTCTTTAAATCCCCCTCCCATTTTTTCAGTTCTTTTTGCTTGTCATTTCCAATGACCCCACTTTCTCACTTTCCCTGTTCCCTTACATTTTAAAAATTTATTTACAAAAAATATTTTATACGTATGAATATTTTGCCTGTTTCTATGTGTGTGTCTGGTGCCTGTGGAGGTCAGAAGAGGTTGTTAGATCTTCTAGAACTGGGGTTACAGTACCATGTGGGTGCTAGGAACCAAACTTGGGTCTTCTGCAAGAGCAACAAGCTCTCAATCACTGAGCCATTTCTCCAGCCTGGCTTTTTTTTTTTTTTTTTTTTTTTTTTTT
>JADRCD010166976.1:0-11820 GCA_019843815.1 Montemys delectorum
GTGTGTGTGTGTGTGTGTGTGTGTGTGTGTGTGTGTATGAAAAGAAAGGAAGCTGGATATGAGAAAAGCTGGAATCAGCAGCCAGATTATTGTAATCCACCATCTAATACATTGAGGATAAGGGATGAAGTCTAGTCTCAAAGAGAAGGAAACTTTAAGCCAGGGATATAAAGTCGACATCACTTAAGATCCACTTTTGAATCGACCTGAGTTTATACTTCTGCTTCAAAAACAATAGTACTTTAAAAATCTACTTCTAAGTCTCCTTCTTTTCTGTAACCAATCTTAGCTTTCAAAAGACAGGCTATATCTCAGAGGTTCATATATACATTAGCTTTAGGGGTGACCTTGGAAAGTGCCCCCCCCCCCCATGAGTCAGCGGAAGCAATGAACACACATCTGCAATATCAGGTCTGAATAGATGGAGAATCATACCTTCCAGGAATCATAGAAGAAAATACTTGTAGAGAATCTGAAATTAAGCAAAGGTTAAAACAACATACCCCTCGCCCCCAATATTGTCTTTTCCATTCAGGTCTTAATTTTCTTATCTGAAAAATGCATGAATTAAGTAATGTTATAAATCACACTTGCTTGTCTATAAGATTGATAAACACACACAAAAAAAACATTCTATAGAATCTTAAGAATAACTACCAACCCACTCTCACTTCCCCACCATGGCATTCCCTTATGCTGGGGCATCGAGCCTTCACAGGACCAAGGGCCTCTCCTCCCACTGATGCCAGACAATGCTATCTATCATCTGCTACATATGTGGCTGGAGCCATGAGTTGGTGGTTTAGTCCCTGGGATCTCTGAGGAGTCTAGTTGGTTGATATTATTGTTCTTCCTATGGGGTTGCAAATCTCTTCAGCTCCTTCAGTCCTTTCTCTAACTCCTCCGCTAGGGTCCCCATGCTCAGTCCAATGGTTGGCTGTGAGCATCCACTTCCGTATTTGTCAGATTGTCTCAGGAGACACCTATAACAGGCTCCTGTCAGCAAGCACTTCTTGGCATCCTCAATAGAGTCTGGGTTTGGTGTCTGTAGAAGCAGGGGGAGGGAGGATATGATGGGGGGGGTTCCAGAGGGGAAACCAGGAAAGGGAATAACTCTTAAAATGTAAATACGTGAAATGTCCAATAAAAAAGAAGACATAATGAGCATGCACATATTCTTTTTCCTACTTCAGTAGCACATGTAATGGTCGTAATGGCATCAAGTCGGGAAGAGACAGAGAGTAGAAAGAAAGCTGTGAGAGACCGAGAGATATCAGCATTGAGATGTGAGAGACATATGAGAAATGGGATTTAAAAAAATATAATTATTTATCTGTTTTATGTATGAGAGTACACTTTAGCTGTCTTCAGACACACCAGAAGAGAGCATTGGATTCCATTACAGATGGTTGAGAGCTAACCAATTAGTTGCTGGGAATTGACCTTAGGACTTCTGGAAGAGCAATGAGTGCTCTTAACTGCTGAGCCATTTCTCCAGCCCTTGAGAAGCAGGGTTTTATTCAAGTATTTGGCACCATGCAAATATGGATCATGAAAGGAAAATTATATTAACAAGATAGGATAAAGAGAATGAAGAGTCCTCCATGCAGCCTGGAGATAAAATCTCACAGTCACAAACATCGCAATAAAACCTTAGATCAATGAAAGTAATTGGGAAGTAGGAGCTGGAGAGATGGCTCAGACGTTAAAATCACTTGCTGTTCTTGCAGAGGAGAACTTAAATGGCAGCTCACAAGTATCTGTAACTCAATGTGCAGGGGATCGGATGCCTGTGGTACTGAACACATGTGGTACACATGTATACATATGGAAAAACACTCATACTTGCAAAGTTTATACACACACACATATATACATATACATATACATATATGTATATATATAATTAAATGGGGAAGAATTCAATGCATCTCAGATCTAGCAAATGTGCCTTGGCCCTTCTGAGTTTCTATATTGTCTTGGTCCCTTTCTTCTTCAAGTTCAACCACATTACTGAATTTCATGTTAATGATGATCTCACTTTCACACAACATGCACATATGCACACATAGTATTCTCAAGTATTTCTTTAATTCAAACTATTTATTTGGGGGCTGTATACAAATAAAAATCAATATTGTCAATATTCAGTAGAGCCAAAGTATAACAAAAGGTATTAATCTATAAAATTTACATTGAATTAAGCTTACATGCTATGGAAGGGTGTTTTTGAGACTATAGAAGGATGTGCACATGTTCGTTCATTCGTTCGTTCGTTCCTTCGTTCGTTCCTTCGTTCGTTCGTTCCTTCCTTCTCTCCTTCCTTCCTTCCTTCCTTGCTTCCTTCCTCCCTCCCTCCTTTCCTTTCTTTCGTGCTTCCTTTCCCCTATAGGTGGTTCCCTCTCATTTACCTTCATGGCACATGCTTTCTTGTTCCTGTCCATATGTTAGATGTAAAACTTATCATCACTTTACATAACGCAGGTATGGGATTTCGTTGTCCTCAGGGGACATGGCGCCAGTCCTCCAAGGATGGCAAGGATCACTGAGAATAGAACAGGAGGAGAAAGCAATATGGAAGTCATCCCCATCTCAGGCACCAGGCAGCAGGACAGCCCAGGATGGTGCAGCCGCCACTCTGCGGTCTTTCCGGGTTAAGCATTAGGGATGAGAAGATGACTCTCAGTCACTTTCAGATGCTTCACAAGTAGAAGCTCAAAACAGAACTGAGTTCAGGGGAAAGTTTGCAAACCAAATGTTCATCATTTGGAGACTATACACTGCCTGTCAGTGGTCTCCATTGACAACAACCTGTGTAATGGAATATCAATAGGCAAAGCTACAGATAAACATAAATTTTATATAACATTTTCTCTCCAGTTTAATTCCTAAAACAACCAAACTTCATCTAATTAGCAATTCAACTGATACCAATATGTGTCTAATATGGAATATGGCTATATTCATTTTTTCCTAGCCATAGGTAAAACTTAACAACCTTTAGAAAAACATATAAAACCATTCCAGAATCCAGGTTTAGATGGGGAATTGGTAGGCTCTGAATCTGAGGTACTTGTGGTTGGATTTGATGAAGCGTTGATTACCATTTACTGAAGTTGTGATCAAACAGATAAGCTGCTCATAGTCTTCAGGAGGAAAGTGTAGGTCATTAACTTCCCAGAAGTTGAGCCCCCTGGCGTGACTTGGCTGATGGAACGAATGAAGGATTCTCTGTGCCAAGTTTAGTACCTAATCAAAAGTCATTGGGTCTGAGTGGTGAACAGAACTTTAACCTATCAGAGCGAGCCTATTTACCTTTGATAAAATGTCATTTTCTCCTTTTAACGAAGAAAAAACAAATGATGTTTCAGGACACTGTTTTGAAGGAAAAGTAGTGAAATGGACCTTAGATCTTAAATGCCTCTTCCTGAGCAACTTAACACGTAGAAGGATCAAAGATTTGACTGAAAAGGGGGCGGGGTATCTATAGCAGCTGCTGAGAGAAGAACTCTAAAATTTAGGGACTTGTTTCCTAGAGGTCAAGGAGCCAGCAGTAAGAAACAGGATCCAGAGGAATGCTAGATTGGGCTGGGGGAGTGTTAAGATAACATATGGATTCCTCAGTCACTATATCTCAAAATCTAAACGCTGGAAAGCTTCTCAAAGGGTAATGTCCAGCATTCACAGAGACTCCATTCCATCATGGTCAGGTACTGATGCTCCATCCACAAGTGGCTAAACTACATAGAGGTTCTAGCCTTGGGGAATAGCCTCAAAAATGACTCATCTCTCCCCCTTTCCCAGATGTGGTTCTAATGACCCCAGGTCTGATTTACTTCCATCCCTGACTTCAGCTGAGGTTTACTGAGGTGGGATGTCTTTTGCCTACAAGTGTTTTCCTAGCTCTATACAGTATACCTCTTATCCTGAGGGGTTTAAAAGGCACAGTAATTACCCAGAAAGGCGATGCTTGCAATGTTTTATTGCAGTTACATAATGAAATGTATACATAAAAATCAGGAGAACCACTAAATGTTACGTATTAACTAAGCATTATTGGCATCCTGGCCCCGGCTCTGATGTCACCTACAGCCAATGAGAAGTCTCCTGACTACCTGCTCCTTCCCACAATTCATAGCCAAGCTGTTTCCTGAGGGCTGCCTCTTCCATAGAAATTGTTTACCAGGTACATGTCTCTGATCATTTTTATTTCACCTAGGTCTCTGGAGCTGGCCTTTCTAAGGACATGATATTTTGGTGATTTTTATTTTTTGTATTGTTTTGGGGTTTTGTTTTTGTTGGAGTCAAACCTGAAGATGTATAAAAAAAATCATACTCTAGAATAATACTAAAGCACGAAAATTCGAAGAGCTAGAGGAAGGAACTGTGTGATATTATGGAAGAATAATATGCATAATAATATGTATATGTATATATGGTTCATATACATGGAAAATATAGTGTTAATATGGAATCTCTGAATATTTTTGAAAGTTCCAAATTTTCTGTTCTTTATCCAATTTTTAATTTTTTTTCTAAAAAATTATTTATAATTTAAATACTACCTCATTTGTCTCCTTCCCTCTCTGGCCTCCAACCCCTTCCATACCTTCCTCACTTCTCTCAAATTCATTTTCTCTTTTTCTTTAATTATGAAATAAACAAAGCAGCATACTGAACCCACTCAGTATTAGTTGTATGTTTATGTTTTTAGGGTTAACCACTTGGTATTGGATAACTAACTTGAAAGATCATGCCTAGGGTATCCTTCTGTTTCAAAAAGAAACGTTTTAGTGAGGGCTGAGTCCTACACTTCCCTGTGTATATAAGGGACGGGAGGTATTTAGAATGAAGTTAAGAACTATATTTGATTCATAGAGGGCTAGTAGTAGGTTCTCCTCCAAGATCCCTTACTAGCCACCAGTAGTTGGCTTGGTTTCAATTTGAGTAGGCTGTGAGCCCAGTCAGACATCTGTTGCTTAGCACCAAGACATATGCAACTACTGCATCTTTAGGACTATCTTGCTGTGCTGTCCATTGTGTAGTTCATAGTCATCTAAACCAGGCAGGACTTTCATCCCTTGGCATCTCACACATACTCATCTGATATTATGAATGCGAGGCCTTAGCAAAGAGGCTTTCAGGGGTCAGACCCAGCTCCAATTTTCTTGAGTCCTATATCTGAAGTTCATGGGGTCTTTGGCAATGGGTCCTTACCTTCAATGCCCCGAAGCAACCAAGGACATCACTAATGGTCATTATAGTTTGGGGGTCTTTTGAACACCCCTAACCAGTAACCCCAAAGGTGGTTTTCACATGAACCCGGTACTAGGGGTTTTGAGAGATAGTTTATGGACCTTGTGGGGAGGAGCATTATCACTCCAAGTGGTGTAACTAAGTTAAAATGATGTGTGTGTGTGTGTGTGTGTGTGTGTGTGAATATAAAACAAATAAATCCCATTTTCAAGCATCCTAATGTTAAGTGTTAATAACACTCCCCCTCCACCCCTCTTCTGTATTTTTGTCTCCCCATCTAGAGCCCCCCTTCTTCCCACTCCCCTTTTTATCACCTCTATCCTGGGATTTCCTTTTCTGCAGCTTCGTCTCCACACCATGGTTTCTTTTGAGGTAATCCAGACCCAGAGAGACAAATACCACATGTTCTCCCTCATTTGTGGTTCCTAGCTCCAAATCTTTAGATGTGAGTACATATCCTAGAGAATCCACAAAACCAGAAAAGTAAATATCAAATTTTTATGTTAGCTGTTAACATAAGTCTTAGTTTAATTTCATGTCAACAAACCTCAAATGTTATTAATATAAAAATGCGAATGTGGGAAAGGTCTCGTAGGGAGGGGGCAGGGCTGAGAGGGAAATGACAAAGGGTGGGCATGAGAGTACACAGAATATAAGTGTATGAAACTGTCAAAATAAAATTAACTTTAAAATGAAAGGAAATTTCTGCTTTCGAACATTGTTTTCTCATCATTTTTCTGTTGGCATTGGAATTGAAATTGTTAGAGGCCAGGGAGAGAAAGGCTTGCTGTGTAACCATGGTTCACTCTTGCCTTTTGCCTTAGCTTAATTTTTAGTTTGCCTCAAGGAGTGACTTTTCAAGCCTTACTAGTGGCTGAGTGAGGGCATTGCAGGTGAGCAAGTCCAGGCCAATGTGATATGGGTAGGAATGGGGTAGAAATATCCAGAAGGTTACCTTAAATGTAGCCTCCATCTTCCGGTTAAGTTATAAAGCTACTGTACCATTTCTGATGGCATCTCTCCCAATATCTTTGGAGAACAGTGAACCTATGTTAACTGAAACTTTTGAGATTTCAGGTTTTTTTTTTTCTAATATGTCTAAACTTGATTTGAATTGCTTCAGAGTGATCTGTTTACATTCTTTATTGTTTAGAAGTCTCCTTATGTTGGGGCTGGAGAGATGGATCAGCAGTTTAGAGTGCTGGCTGCTCTTCCAAAAGAACCAGGTTCAAATCCCAGCACTACATGGCAATTTATAGCTGTTTGTAACTCCAGTTTCGGGGCATGCAACACCCTCACACAGACATGCATGGAGGCAGAGCACCAATGTAAATACGATTTTTTAAAAAAGAAGTTTCCTCTTGTGTAGATATGGGAAGAACATATAGTGTACGTCTTTCTGAGCCTGGATTATGTCACTTAATATAATATTTCCCAGTTCTGCCTTTTTTCCTGCGAATTTAATAATTTCACTTTTCTTTATAACGGAATATGATTCTGTTGTGTAATAGCATAACCTACTCACCAGTTGATGGACAACTAGGGAGATTATTTCCTTCCCATGGCGATCAGGGCAGCAATGAGCATGGGTGGGTGAGAATCACTGTAGTAAGCTTCGGTATCCCTTGGGCATATGTCCAGGAGTGGTATGATTTATCTTATATTTTTATGTTTTGGGATTTTCTTCACACTGATCTTCCACATTGTGTGCACCAGGTTACACTTCCATCAGCAGCAGGTAAGTCTTTCTCTTTCCCCACACACTCCCCTGCCCCTTCATTGTCATCTGTTTTCTTGATGACAGCCATTCTGATTGGGATGATCTCAAAGTAGTTTGAAACTGAAATTCTCTAATGCCCAAGGATGCTGAAAACACTGAAAAATGTTTAGTGGCTGTCTTACGGTTTTCATTGCTGTGGAGAACACTGTGGCCAAGGCAACTCTTATAAAGGACAGTATTTAATTGGACCTGGGCTTACAGGTTCTGAGGCCCAGTCCATTATCATCAAGGTGGGAAGCATGGCAGCTCCCAGGGAGACATGGCGCAGGAAGAGCTGAGAGTATTACACCTTCTTCCAAGGGAAGCCAGGAGCAGACTGCCTTCCAAGCGACTAGGAAGCTCATCCTTCAAAGCTCATCCCCACAGTGACACAGTTCTTCCACCAAGGCCACACCTACTCCAACAAGGCTACACCTCCTAATAGTGCCACTTCCTGAGCCAAGCATATTTAAACCACCACAGTGGCCATTTGTATTTGTATTTCTTCTTTTGGGAACTCTTTGTTTGGCTCCTTAGCTGTTCTTTGATTGGGTTGTTTGTTTTCTTGGTGTTTACTTTTTTGAGCTCTTTTTATGTTATAGATTTTAGCTACTTGTCAGGTGGATAGCTGAAAACAATTTCTACTTTTAAAGTTCGTATGATATTTGACTTTTAAAACAGTAAACTGGAGATTATTAGATCCTGGTTTAGAAGTCGGGCACATCCAAGTTGGTTGTACTGATACCCAATTAATGCTACTCAAATGATCGCGGTGGTGGCAGCGGTGTATACCAAACTTAGCCATTTGTAAGTTCTTCCGTTGGTGTATATTGCTTTCTGCTCTGTGTTACTAAGTTCTTGACCAAGCCAGATCCCTCTAGCCTATGATGGTTCCTTTTTTTTTTTTTTTTTTTTCTGATGCCCTACAGTCCATGAAGATGTTCATGGAGCTATGCAAGGCAAATCCTTTGTTCTCAATATTTAGCACCATGCCAGTGGGGATTGATTGTCTGCTGACTGACTCAGAAACTGTCAAGGCAGAAAAAGCAGGACAGTAAAAGGTACACTAGACTCAGTGTGGACTGGGTCTCTTTGTTCTTGCTGCTCGTAGGTAAATAACTTTGCTCAGGTCCTGGACCTCACTGAACCCCTTAGGTAAGATGGTGATGAAGTGTATCCTTTCTTGAAGTGTTGGAGAGTGATTCATTTCTCTCTCGAAATGACTTACAGTTAGTTGCTCCCACTTCACCATGCTTTTTTTTTTTTTTTTTCAGTAATCATCACAGTGTATCCCACCAGAAGGGGGTGCTATGGAGCCAGCCGGCCTTCCAGGAAACACAGAGTTCAGATCTGGCTTGTGAAGAACACCTGACAATACATTAGCTTCCCTCCCCCTTCTTCCTGGAAGGCATGGCAGAGAGCACTCCCAAGCATTCTGTGCACACCTTGAGGCAGTAAGTCCCAAAGTATGATTCACTTCTCAGTCTAAGTCAGATGGTCAGTGTCCTTAGAAGGGCCAGACATTGGCTGGAGGATGCCATTCTGTCTAGAGATGCCAAAAGGTTCATCGGCAGCCCCGCTGAACCCTGGTTTCTCGGCTTATATCTCCACCTCCCTCAGGCCCTGTGATGAGGACTGACAGCAGATCTACATATCCACGAGGTCTCTTGAACACCTAGATCCTAACTCAAGAAAGATTTGTTGAGTAAAAGAATAATAGAAAAAGTGAGCAAGTGAGGACATTACCAGAATTCCCTTTTCACCTCTTTTTTGTCTTTCCCATAACAAATAGGGATTTCCTGGAGGAATGGGATGTTTCCACTAAGGAAATCAGCTTTATCATAAGATATAATGACTAATTATATCTCACTTCCTGAGCTGGATTATTATAAAATCATCCTCACCAAGTGGAGAAAGAAAATAAAGTAACAGGGGTTAGGGAGAAAGAGGGTGGCTTATGTCACACACTTGGCCTTTTGTACAAATTCCAAACCAACTGGGCAAGTCAGTGGGGGAGGCTGCTAGAATATGGATGTTGAACATCCCCAAGGACCCATGTGTTGAAGTCCTTGTCTCCTGGGAAGGGCTATTTGAAAGTGGCAGCCGTAGGAGGTTCTTAGGCTATTGGGATTCAGGAATACCCAAACCCTAGACCTTTCCTCTGCATCCTTGCCAGGAGATTTCTGCTTTTACCATTGACCATCCAACAAGAGGCCTAAGAGCAATGGATCTACCTGATTATGGATTTGAGTCCTAAAACCACAAGTCACCAGAAACTTTTCCTAGGACTTGCTTCCCTGGTAGTTTGCTATAGTGACAGGGACTGGCTAGTGCAGCCTGATCCAGTTCAGGAAACCCTTATGTCGTAGATCCCATTGTAGAAGGGACTTGAGTTTATTTGTCCTATTCGAGGGCAGGTGTGGACCATTAGTCTGCCTCGTTACAATTCACTGTGAATGGCAATTAGTCTTAGGTGATGTACTTAGTCCTGAGTGGCAGGATGGAGTCAAACAAACTCGTTCAGTCTCCTGGAAGAGACACGGTGGGTGATGGGGTCCAGTTCATTTCACTTCATATACGAGTGTCTTTTGGAGAAGAAATTTGAAAGTAGACCAGGGCTTCTCCAACTTCCGAATGGGCTCTGCTCCATGTGTGCCCTTAGCCCAGAACAGGGTGCTATGGGTGGCCGTTAATATGTTATTTCCCTTCCCTGTATCACAATATAAAGGGCTTTAGCAGCGACCTTTCTATCAAAACATCCTTTGTTTAGAATGAAAAGTCATTCACGGGAGAGCCTTATCTAGGGGGTTTATGAAAAGGATCAAATCCAAAGAGTGAGATTCGTTTACTTTGTATTAAATGAGCTTGGTTAAGGAGTCTCGATTTTGGCAGAAAGGAACATTAATCACAGCTGCAGAACAGATCTCTCTTTTCACAGCTCCTGGTTTACTTTCAGTAAAGTTACACAGGGAGCCTTTTGTTCCCCCTAGAGTAGCACTGTATTTAAATACAGTAAATATAGCAAAATTGCCTTCTTAAAATGACACAAGAGTCCCTCCAGCGCAGGGCGCCCATAATGGCCTCAGTGTTGCGGGACCAAGTTCACTGCTTTGGAAAGCCTCTCAATTGGTTTGGACAGATGGGCTTTATCCTGTGGAAATCAATGAGGTTTTGTGAGTTTGCCTTAATTTTTATGCAGCTAGCACTTTGAGATGAAATTAAAATATGTATGAAAACCATATTAAAGTTTCCCTTGGGTTCGGAGCTGTTTGTACATTTACAAGGTGTTAAAGAGATGATTTAAAAACTAACTCTGTAAGGGATCAGTGCAAGCGGACCATGATTTATGGTCTTCCATGACATTTTCGACACTTTGGGCTTAATGTCTTGTGTGTGTTGAACCACTAATTATCTTTTAATTCATAAGGGCTTCGTGGTATTTTATAAGTGTAATATAATATACGGGACTGTATCATATAGGAAAGCTCAGAGAACAACATGCTTTACATGCTTGGTTGAGTGGGGAACACGTGTAAGCAAATTTGGGCCGAACGAACCTGGCTGAAAAGGCTTCTTCATAATGGTGTAGAGCTGGCACATTACTTTTACCTGCCCAACTCTAGAGACGTCAGAGATTTTTCTTCTTAAAGGTGAGTGTGGGACTAAGACCGTCAAAGATCACAAGTTATTCTAGAAGGAGCCAAGTCATACAGTACCTGTAACAGAGTAGGTGCCCAGCAAAGATTGGTGGAATAAATACATAATGTGTAATTATGTATTCATATGTAATTATAAATTATATAACATGTAATAATGCATTATGCAAACAAAGTGTCTTAGTCAGGGTTTCTATTCCTGCACAAACATCATGACCAAGAAGCAAGTTGGGGAGGAAAGGGTTTATTCAGCTTACATCCACATGGCTGTTTATCACCAGAGGAAGTCAGGACTGGAACTCAAGCAGGTCAGGAAGCAGGAGCTGATGCAGAGGCCATGGAGAGATGTTCCTTGCTGGCTTGCTTGCTTGAGTTCCAGTCCTGACTTCCTCTGGTGATAAACAGCCATGTGGATGTAAGCTGAATAAACCCTTTCCTCCCCAACTTGCTTCTTGGTCATGATGTTTGTGCAGGAATAGAAACCCTGACTAAGACAAATTGGTACCAGCATAGTGGGGTATTCCTGTGACAACCTGACCATGTTTTGGGGAGGACTGTGGAAGGACTTTGGAACTTTGAGCTAGAAGAGCGACTGTTAAGAACTCTGTGGAATGTCTGTGGGAGCTTGGAAGATCTTGTTGAGAACAGTGCAGAGATGGAGGCCTGGCTTGTGAAATTTCAGAGGGAAGATTAAAGACTCTTATCAGGGCTATGTTGTTTTGATTGTGAAGATTCTGTGGTTCTGGTTAGCTGGGGCTGAATTATCAGCTGTGATTAACAAGATACCAGAACTACTAAAATGGCATTGCTGGGACTATTGATGCTGGTTAGCTGGAGCTAAGAAATTAGCGGTGATTAAGAAGAGACCAGCATCATTGAGGTGACATCTTCTGGGGAGTGTTTTCTGAGAGCACTAAGAGGCTGTGTTCCAGAGGTAGCCAAGGTTGTACCTTGTGCTGCAGCAGGACTTGGTAATGTGTAAGAGTCACCCAGGTGGTACTGGTTTTGACAGCATGAAGGGGTCATGGAGAGCAGCTGAGGCTCAGCACAGTGAGAGGCCATGGAAGGCCATTGGTGAAGGTGCAGCCTCAGTTTGCAATTCATGGCCCAGGACTGAAGGTGTCATGCAAAGGAGTTGAGGCTTGGCAC
>JADRCD010166977.1:0-10654 GCA_019843815.1 Montemys delectorum
TTGGAGGGCGGATACAGTTCCTGGTTGGAAAGTTCGTTATGCTAAGAGAACAGGGAGTGTCTGGGGGGGCAGGGTGTGGGGGTTTGTGGAAGCCGATGCTCTCCATTGAGCATCTGAGTTCTGATCTACAAGCACCTAGCAAAATGCCACAGCTGAAGAAGAACTCCATAAATACTTGCTAATTAACTGTCGTGTCTTGATTCTTGTGTGCTCGCTGAGACTTCTGAAAAGCACGGGGTGGGGGTTTATCCAAAGCCGTGATACTGTGGTGCGTTCAGAAAGCATTAACTGGTGTTGATGAAAGGGTTAAACCACAGTTAGACGAAAACAACCGAGAAGGGGAGAAGAGGTACACACTCTTGGGTTTTTGCCTCTGTTGCCTTTGGAGAGGCTGACCATCTTGGGGTTAATCACTTGCCCTATCACATCTAGCACCTCAGTGTATTCAGGTCTCTGAGCGTTTGCGGGGGAGGGGAAAGGGAGAAGGGGAGAAGGAGGGGGAGGCGGGGGTGGCTAAGAGGTTTCCTCGGGCTTCAGCCATGGACTCAGGCCGTTGGCAGCACACACAGCTACACTTTTAAGGAATGGAAAACTTGGTAAGCAGGCCAAAGTAAGAGAGAGGAGCAAGGTCAGGTCAGGCCAGGCCAGGTCCCAGAACTGGACACCAAGGGCTGGGAGGTCTGGAGATGAAGTGGTCACAGCAGGTGGGGGACTTTTATTTGAGCCGACAATGAGGCTGGGGCCAGTGTGGCATGTCCCTTTCCAGGGTTTCTTTTCAAGGTCTTTGATGCTCTCATTGCCACTGAGACTCATAACACTTTCTTGCTGATACAGGCAAGATAAGATGGGTATCAAGGACCCAAACGTCCACTGTTATCAGGAAGCTGGCATCAGGGACTCCGACTCTTTCTCTTAAGGGCTAAGACATCATACTTTTATTTCCCAGAGAGATCACTGAAGGATTTTTGGAAAAAAATAAAAGTCCAAGACAGATCCAGAGCTTAGTAGAGAGTTAAACTTGTGTCCAGTTTTTTTTTTAAACAAACAAAATATTTCTTTGTTTATTCTGTAAGTAGGTATGTAGTTATGCGTGTTTGCATACACAGATGCCACACGGTGCTCATGGAAGGTCAGTGACTTGCAGGAGTTGCTTCTCTTTTCCCACCATGTGGGTCCTGGGGATAGAAACCAGGTTGCCAGGCTTGGTGGCAACCACTTTCACCCACGGACTCATCCCCACTTCTAGCTTTAAAGCCAGTAAAACAAACAAACAAACAAACAAACAAACTCTGATTGCCACCAGGAGTCAGATTTACTTGGGCTAAACTTTGTTTTTCGGCAACATCTGGGTGCATTGTATCCCCAGAACACACTCAGTTTTTACTCTACTCCTATACTCAGTTTTTGTCTACTCCAGAGACAAGCCAGGCAAATGGCCTCCACTTACCTAGCCAGACTATCTGCAGATACCCAGCAAGATGAAATCTGACTTGAGAGGCAAAGAAGTGGGGAAGAGATTGAATGTGGTGTGCAATTTACACACCAAACTTTTCTCTTTCTGCTCCTTCCCCACCAGCGTGGATGGATGGTGGTCCCTTTTTAATTAGCCAGGGGTATCAAGCAGCAAATTCGAGCTGTATGTTCTTCTTCCCCAGGTGAGCTGGATTCGGATCAGTAAACTTTGGTGGTGCCTCTTTCCGGGAACCAGAGTGACAAAGGATCCAAGGCAGAGCCTCTAGGCTGATTTCAGTGACTTTGCTCAATGTCGCTTTGTGGGACGTGTCAAAGACCAGCACAGAGCACCAAAAGCCCACAGTGATCCAGTTGATGACCCGGGTGTATTAGTATGCACGTATGTGAATCAGGCCAGTTCTTGCGGAAGGATATGTCATGTCAAGGCGACTTTGCCACTATACTGGGGGACAGGAATGCCTACTGCAGAGGACAGTCCCTCCTCTCTTACCCCTTAAGTGAGTAGTAGGTCCTTTGGGTTTATTCTTGGGAGTGTCATCCAGGTGTGTGCAAAGAAACTCACAGGATCATTTGAATATTTGTAGAAAAAGGAGGCTGCAGACTACCTTTAAGTTTAGAGTGAATTTCTGCCCAGGTCACAGGCATCATTCACTCTACTCTTGGTTATGTTCCTTCTGATTTCCTTTTAAATAAAAAGTCTTGGTTTTCAGTCTCAGCTCTGCAACTTATCAGTTATTAGCTTTTTGGGAAAAGTTGATAAACCCAAATTTGCATTTCCCTGGCCTTTAAAAGAGTGGGCCTTTTTTTTTTAAATGGTATTGGGTGCCCGGAGCCTGTTTTCCTGAGGTTTTATATGGGATTCTTTCAAACAGTAAGAAGATTCTCAACATTTTATTTATTATCCCTGTGTGTGCTCTCGAGTGTGTGTGCATGCGTGCCATGGAATATGTGAAGGGTCAGTTCTCTCCTCTTGTATGGGTTCAGGGTGATATACGGTGTCACATTCGGGTCATGAGGCTCATCTGCCAAGCATTTTTCTTAGCTGCTGAGAGCTCCTGCGAGACTCTTTCCAGAATCATTCACCCTACTTCTGCGCAGTGGCAGAATGAGAGTTGGTGATCCCAAGGAACTTCTGGCGGGGTAATATGAACTAGTGGTTGCAGACTAGGTATAGCCCTGGGTCTTCATCTCACACTCTGCAGGTGGAAGCACCAGAGAAACTGAATAAGTTTGAATGGCGGTTTCAGAATCAGTCTGTTGATCCTTCTCAACCAACTAAGGTTCTTGATTCTTTCATTTATTAAAAGTAGGAATGGAAACCAAGTGTGCTGCCTCAGGTCTGTCCTCTCAGGAGGCAGAGGCAAGAGGAAGTCTATGTAACAGCATGCGACCTCTGTAGCCTTGGGCCTATCTATGCCCACTGCAGTTCCCAAACAATGACATGGGAGTTTATACTTATTTACAGTGCTTAAACTGTTCTATGTCTGCCATGTGGCCAATTACTTTTCAGTTTTCATATGTCCAAGTTCCTCCATATCTCAGTGGTTAATCTCCCCATGACTCTTCCTTTCCCAGAGTTCCTTTCTCTCTGCTGGATGTCTCACCTTATTCTCCTGCCTTTTGCTGTACGGCATAGGTTTTTTTTATTTTTAATCAGTTAGAAGGTGCCTTAGGCAGGCAAGGAAGGACAGAGACACATCTTCACACAGTGTACAGAAACATCACTCCAACAGATCTCTGGAGGAGGGGGAGGGGTGGGGAGAAACAAGATACTTAAGTGATCTTTTAAGTGATTATCTGACTTATTTTAAATCACTCTTAATGATTGTATATTTATGCCTCCGGGAATCACGGTCATGCCACTGCTAGTTTTTGAAAAAACAGCCCTTTGTAAATACATATCCAAATGTGTAGAAGCACTTACCGGAGGAGCCCCCACAAACTAGTTTTCTGTTGTTCACAACACACAAGCAGCCTGGGACCAACAGAGTTGTATTCCTTAGAGGCAAAAGAACTAGCCAGGCAGGGGCTCTGCTTGGGTACTGACTGGGGAACCTGTATGGCAACTGAATAGAGCTAGATAGTTTCCCAGAGAGAAAGATGGGTACAAAGACTGTGGATTCAGGAAGTTCGTGTGTGGGCCTATTACTCCAGCCTATGCTTGACCCAGTTTCCTCAAGCATGTTATCAAAGGGAGGGGAAAACTTATTTTATTTTAAAAATTCACCTTTTTTTTTTTTTTTTAAGTTTTTTGAGACAGGATAACCTTGTCTGTCTTGGAACTCACTCTATAGAACAGGCTGGCCTTGAACTTGTAGAGACTGCTTGCCTCTGCCCTCTGCCTCCCAAGTTGTGGGATTAAAGGTATGCGTCACCACCGCCCCGCCTCCAACTTTTGTATTTTAATACATGTTATAAAATACCCAAGCTGAAATGATAATGCAAACCATGCCTCCCTTTGGCATAGTTTATTGCTCCACTTGGAATCATGAGAACAATCAGGTGAAACAATTGTCCCCTGAGGACCAGCACATTCCTGTTGATACAGTGGCGGGCCCCAGCCATAGTCCTAGAGCTAGCTGGTGGGGTGCTGGTCTGTGCACCTATCCTTGGAGTTCTTTGCCCAGGAGGAGTGTGCAAGGGAAGAGGAAAGGGCATGCGCAGGGAGGTCCTGTGCTCAAGCTCCGCCCAGTACAGAAGCAAGCGGCTTCCTGACTGCTGCAGAGGGAGCCCTTTCCTGTTTGCCTTTGGATCAAGATGTAGACCTCTCGCCTCCTTCTGCCACACCATGGCTCCCGGGACACTGCCATGATTCTCACCTTGATGATAACGGACTGAGCCTCTGAAACTGTAAGCCAGCCCCAATCAAATGTTTTCCTTTATGAGAGCTGCCTTGGTCCTGGTGTCTGTTCACAGCAATGGAAACCCTAACTAAGACAATCTTTTTTTTTTCCCCCTAAACTCATAAAATTTATTTACAATGTTTAAAAAAGATTTTACTTTAAGTGTATATGTATTTGTGTATGTGGGTGTATGTGTGTTTATGCATGTATGTAAGTGTGTGTATGGACATGTGTTTATAGGCGTGTATGTATGTGGCTGTGTGTGTGTTGGAGCATCTAAGTGTATTAGCAGGCCAGAGGCATGCTCTCCCTGCTTGAGCTGTAGTTACAGGTGGGTGTGAGTCACCTTATGTGAGTCCTGGGAAAGGAAAGGAACACGGTAAGCGCTCTTAACCTCTGAGCCCCTACAGTCAGATAACTAGGATCCATTCCTGTCGCATAGTCATCCACACTACCTGCTACTTAGTCTTTGAAATAAATCTGTGAACCCTGTACTGGTAGGTTTGCCTACGCCGCTTTGTGCTCCCGACTAGTCACCTGCTTCCAGCCACCTGCCCAGGAACTCTTTGGACTTGTGAATGAAGGACACACACACTAGCTTAGTTTTGAAAAGCCTTGGCTTAGCTCAAAGGCTGGGCAGTTCTAATCCTCTGCCCAGCTATCGTAGATTTCCCTCCAGTACTTCTGACTCAACGCCCTCGAAATCTCTGATCTATCTCTGCTGCCCTGCTCCTTGCTAGGATTTGAACTCACGTCACGGCCTTCGGAAGAGCAATCCGGCGCTCTTACTCGTTGAGCCACCTCACCAGCCTCATGGATGCTTCTTAAGCTAACTCACTTTGGTCTTCCAAATGTTCTTGTCCAGGAAAAAAGCAACTGAAGCTCAAACTGCAAAAGTCACCCAGAACCCAGACAGAACCCAGTCGGATCCAGAGGCGCCCAGCCCCATAGCCCACAGAGTTGGGTGCAAAGGTCATGGAGGGAGCTCAGCATGTCAGCCCAGGAGGTACACCAGCAGAAAAGGGAAGAAGCAGCTAGCTGGTGTGGGTGGGGGGTGTGGGGAAGAGGGGAGATGGGTGACACGTAGTGGAACTTACTACTGTGGCAGAGAGGAAGTGGAAAGGGTGGCAATTTCAAAGGTGGAGATGCCAGAGCGGAGAGGCGAGACAGATCTGTAGCTGAGTATCATAAAACACAGTGTTTGAAGAAGGGAGAGGAGGAGGGGAAAAGGTACAGGAAACACCTTCACAGGGCCAGTAGTGCTGATCTGGGACCTCAAGAAGAGGTGAGAGGGGCAAGATGAGGTGGAGGCGTGCGCATGCGTATTTCCATGATGGGTTTTAGAGTGAGATACGCTGTGGGTTTGGTGATCATACTGGAAACTGGGAATTGTGGGTCCCTGGGCAAACTGAGCCTCCTCTGATAGTCTTGGCCAAAGGTTCTGCCTGTATTACCTTAAAAAAAGAAAAATTACCCCTTGGATGTTTAAAAGCCTGGAGTTTGCAGGCCAATTATCATAATTATTCTGAAAGAATTCATTACCTGTTTCCGTTTTGTTTTTTGTTTTATAGAGTGAAGACTCATTTCCCATTTTCTTTTACAAACTGTTCAGCGCGGGAGACCTGCAACTGAAGGACTATCCACTCCAGGAATTCCCTGCAGGGTCCTCAGTACCTGGTGTTAAAAAGATTGTTAAGCTTGGGCAGCTCTTTCTCCCTGGAGCCCCTGCTAATTTGTATTTAAAGACATAAACTCGAGCAGAGTTAATATTTACAGGGAGGTAATACATTATTTACATGGACTCTGGACACCAAAACATCTATAAATCCCCATATAGTTAACCTCCTTCTGCTCCCTCCTCCCCATACTCATTAAGTCAATTCAAGACCTGTTCTATGAGGGGTCGTAAAGATCTTTCAATAATTTCACCCGCAGTCCCTGTAAGAGGATGTAAAGATGGCTGCTGAACACCCATTTAACACAAAGCTCCCTTGTAGCCGGTAGAGCAAGTGGTTCTGGGTAAGATGACAAAATGGGCAAATGATAAAAATGTGAGAAGAAATGAGTTATTGACATTTTGTCCTTAGGAAGAAATGAATCACGGCAGGTGACATCTTTTTCCCTCTTGTTATTCTTATTCTAGAAGAAATCTTCTAAGGGCTAAGAGAGTCTGAATATGAACAAAGTCAAAACAAAACAGGAATTATGCTGTTTATAAAATATGTGAGCTCAGTAACATAAACTGACAAATTACATGTTGCACAGCAAAAATTTTTTTTTTTTGAGTGGTGGCAGATGTATTGATAACAGGGTTTCTCTGTAGTCCTGGCTGTTCTGGAACTCACTCTGTAGACCAGGCTGGCCTCAAACTCAGAGCTCTGCCTGCCTCTGCCTCCCCTGTGCTTGGATTTATGGTGTGCACTATCGTGCTCAGCTTTGCCGAAGGAATTTTTTTTAAAAGATTTATTTATTTATTATATGTAAGTACACTGTAGCTGTCTTCAGACATTCCTGAGGAGGGGAGTGTCTGATGGTTGTGAATCACCATGTGGTTGCTGGGAATTGAACTTAGGACCTTTGGGAGAGCAGTCAGTGCTCTTAACCGCTGAGCCATCTCTCCAGCCCTGCCCAAGAACTCTTAAGCAATGCTTTTCAACCAGGTCAGGCTCTGCTGCGATGTTTCCTGTATCTCCATGCTTCCCACAATGCCTCAAATGGGGCTCCCTAAGCTTCTACCCCAGGTTCGATCCAGCTTAAGCTATACAATCATCTTGCCTTTGTGGATAGAAACCAAGAGATACTCCTCAACTATGTCCACAGCAGTGAGGGGTGAGGAGCCAGTTGGCAAGCCCTGTTGGTATGAAAACAACAAACCTATCAACATTTGGAACAGTTGATATAGAAGCTTTATGTAAATGTTCACAATGTCATTATTCATAGGCACCAAAAAGTGCAAACAACTTCAATACCTACCAACTGATTAATGCATGACTAAAATGTAGTATATTAATTTACTTGAATTGTAGTGAACAATAAAAAGAAATGAAGTATTCTTGTGTTATAATACAGGTGAAAATTACAAGTGCTAGGAGTTGCAGAAGAGGTATTACTACAGATCCTACAAACACTGAAAGCATAGTGAGTGTGCATTAGAAACATCTTTAGACCAACGGATCAATAGTGTACATGAAATTGGGCACTATTAATATTAGACACTATTTAATAACAGAAAAACTGGCACAGAAATGAGGCAGAAAATCCAAATGCCCTTCAATTTATTAAAGAGATTAAAAGCACACAAAGAGCCAGCAGTGGTGCACACACCTTTAATTTCAGCACTCTTGAAGCAGAGGCAGATGGATCTCGGTGAGTTCGAGGCCAGCCTAGTCTACAGAGGAGTGAGTTCCGGGATGACCATCGCTACACAAAGAAACCTTGTCTTGAAAAAAGCCTAAAAAGAAAAAAAAGAAAGAAAGAAGGAAGAAAGTTCAAAGTTCAAATTATTTCTTGGTGAGTCTATCAACTTGTTAAGAAAAAAAAACCTTTCTAAATAATAGAGGGAAAAAACACTTCCAATTCATTACATGAAGCCAGCAAAATCCTAATATTTATAATTGACAAAACATTATGAAAAAGAAAAATTAAAGGTCTCTATCATGAATTTTAGCACAAAAGTTTAATCAAACTATTAGCTAATCAAACCCAATCAATATAAAGAATAAATATCATGACAAATGGATTCTATCCCAACAGTACAAAATTAATTTAACATTCAACAATTCAAATTCAGTAATTTATCCTATTCATAGAATATAAGAATAAATCACAGACCATTTCAATAGCTATAACATAATGGGGAAGTTCAGAGTTTGTTTATGAGTAGGAAATAGAAATATGAACCAGAGCAAGCTAAAACAAGATGAGACAAAACAAAACAAAGCAAAACAAAAAACCCTATTAAACAAATCAGAGAGAAGGTACCAGCTTCAGCCTGATAAAAGAGATCTACAAAACCTAGAAACACCACCTTGCTTAGTGGTAAAAGACTGAATGGATTCCCCCAAAGATCAGGAACAAAGCAGAATGCTCAATCTGCACATGTCCATCCAAGGCCTTGCCCTTGCAATAAGGCAAGAAAAAGAAAAGATGTGAAGAAAAGAAAGCACACCAGTTGGCTTTATTTTCAGGAGTAAGTGGTAGTTATTATTTGTGATGCAGAATTTAAAATAATCCTTACTAACTGGAAATCAGCCTGTAGGAACTGTTTCCTGAAGATGCTGTTAAAAACTAGTGTCCTTGCCTTGAAGGTTTCAGTCATGGAATAGTGTTCCCACTATACCACAGGAGCTGCATTTATGTGATTATTATACATTTTATATTTCTACTTTAGATTTTTATTGTTGCTGCTGCTATGCATTGGTTTTGCAATGGTGTCTCACTATGTAGACAAGGCTGGCTTCAAACTCTTAGAGATCCACTTGCCTTTGCCTGTTAAACTTGGGATTAAAGGCACTTGGCACCACACCTTTGGCATTAAATCTGTGTTTTATAAAGCCACCCAGATCAGGTATTTTTGTTATAGTAATTAAAAAACAGACTAATACAGGCATTCTTTTCTTTTGTGCAGCATTTTCTAGGTCCATAGTCTTATGAATGTGCCTCTCTCTCCTGGATCCTGTCTGACATCCTTACCCTACAAGGCAAATTCATTGTGGTGGTTTGAATATGCTTGGCCCATGGGAAGCAGCACTATTAGGAGGTGTGGCCTTGTTGGAGGAGGTGTGTCACCGTATGGGTGGACTTTGAGGGCTACTAGTGCTCAAGCTCCACTCGGGGTGGAAAGAGCCTGCTGGCTTCCTGTAGAGTCCACTCCTGACCGTCATCAGATCAAAATGTAGAACTCTCAACTCCTCCAGCATCACACCTGCCTGCATGCTGCCATACTTCCCATCATGATGAGTATGAAATAAACCTCTGAAACTTCCTTCTCTTCCCTCCCCTTCCCTCCCCTTCCCTTCCTTTCCTTTCCCTTCCCTTCCCCTCCCCTCCCTTCCTCTCCCCTCCCCTCCCCTCCCCTCCCCTCCTCTCCCTTCCTCTTCCCTTCCCTTCCCTTCCTCGATGAAATGTTTGCCTTTGAAAGGGTGCCTTGGAAATGGTGTCTTCACAGCAATGGAAACTCTAGCCAAGACAATCATGGATAAAGGCAGGCATTATCCATTCTACACACCAAGAAGATAACTCAGCAGTCAGAAGACCACAAAGTTAAGAAGTGGAGAAAATGTAAGTAGACACCTCCCTGTCAATCCTCTCTTGGCCCTCTGGGCAGTTCCTATCAGCCATGGGGGTTCCAGGGCCACACACACACACAGGCATTCTGAGTTTTGTCTCAGTTGATAGATACTAACTTATGTCTGAAATCTACTTATCCTTCAGTTGATCCTTTTGTGTTGTTTAAAGTAAATCAACCCCCACAGTGCTCGGTGAGCTTTTGAACTTGTCTTTCTTTTATTCAGTCCACAGCCCTGTAAATCTCTGTATCTGTTTAATTTCTGACATAAATTATTTTTTTTTTACATGAGGGCACTTTCATGTCTAAAACAAGGAGACAGTGGGAAATCAGTACTGGCTCCTTCTGGGGGTACTGGGTCTGAGACTTTGCTCCAAGGAGAAGAACAAGCATGGAATGGGTACATTTAAAAAGAAACCGAAGTGCCAGTGGGAAAAAGCTCCACGAGAGGGGATGGATTGCTAACCTTTCTTTCTGGTCAGGTTCCAGTCCAAACCTTGCCCATTTGCCCATCTACACAGCACTTTATTATAAACATCTTTAACCATAAAGACAAACACAGTGTGCTTTGTAGTAAACACACTACCAACCCCAGCTTATCAATATATTTGATCATATTAGTTTTCCATTTTAAAAAAAATTGTTTACTTTTATTCTATGTATATGTTATGTTTTCTTTTTATCTTTGTATGCATACCTCAAGCGTACTTGGAGCCTGGGGAGTCAGGCCAGGACATCCAACCCAAGGGAACTGGAGTCACAGATGTTTTTGAGCCACTGTATGGGGGCTGGGAACCCATTCCAGGTCCTCTGTGAGAGTGTTTTTAACCCCCGAGTCAATTCACCGACCCTTATATAAGTTTCCTCATATACCAGTCTCCTTATCGAGTCATTTATTTTATTCAATTTGCAGCAAATTATGCCTGGGGATGTAAATTGGTGGTAAAGAACTTGCCTAGAAATACCTGAGGCCCTAGGTTCAAATCCTGCTACTGCCAAAATAAATAAATAAACAAACAATAAGGAAAGAAACAGATGAATTGAATACTTA
>JADRCD010166977.1:11054-25974 GCA_019843815.1 Montemys delectorum
TTTTTTTTTAGCTTAAGCCTTCCTTTTCCTTGGTCTGCATAACCTGTACATATTTATATTTGTTTAGAGTCTGCCTCTTTTTCTCTAAGGTCTTGTTTCTGCAGAGGGATCCCTCTGGGCTCCTTGGCGAGTCTTCTTTATAGACCATTTGTACTTGTGGATGCCCATTAATTCTGAGCTTGCCTAAGGCTGGGAATTGCAGGCCAGGAAGTTACGTGAAGCGGTGGGGTTGGGGGTTGGGAGCTGGGGGTTGGGGAGGACTAGGGCCGGTGTGCACACACATGCACGTAGGCACATGCCCTCACCATCACAGCATCACAAGGATCCTGCACCAGTACCTGCAGATATTGAAGAACCTGCCGTTCAGGGTGCCCCCTGTGAGTTTCCAGACACTGGTGGGGACTCTTCTATTTCATCACTGTCAGGAATATTTTATTACACTATCCTTCTGATCCTCATAACTGAAAGTAGTCATCAAAAAGAAAAAGCCAGGAAATGTCTTTCCTTTTGAATCGGATGTTTTCTGGGTCTTGAATCCTTTTATCATGTGTTCGTATGGTGTGTGCTCACGTGTGCAGACTCCCATGTGTGTGGGCACATGTGTGCGCATGTGCACATGGAGGTCAGAGGTCAACGTTGAGTGTCTCCCTTCTTTGCTCTCCTCTTTATTTTACGGAGGCAGAGTCTCTTGTTGAACCTGACACTCACAATTCAGGCAGTCTTATTAGCCAGCTTGCCCTGTGGCTCCTATGTTTCTAATTTCCCAGGGTTGCCATAGCTCCCTGACTTTTATGTGGATTGTGAGGATCGGAACCCTGGTCCTCAGGCTTGTGAGGCAAACACCATCTACACTAAGCCATCTCCCAGCCTGTCCTTGAGTTGTATTTTGAATAGATTGTGTTTATTTCTCCGATCATATCAGAGTCATTAGGAACTGGAGAGCCACTAATACTTTACACGTCCCCACCACCTCTCCCCTCATTTTCTTTGGCTTAATGCGTTCCTCCCGAGGACTATAACTTTCAGCTCGTCACTGGTTTCACTCCTAACACTTGTCCTCCAATGCTTCTTTTACTGCGTCTCTCTCATTTCTGAAACGTTCTGTTCTTGCGTCTCACACTGTTAAAATCCCCCACAGTCTTCACAAGCAGCAACTTTCTCCCTCCCGCCTCCTCCCACCTTCGCATGGAGCCCTGAATATCTTTCTTACAGGCTTCGCTGGAGAGGGAATGGCGAACTCTGGCACCCCATTAGTTTTCTGTCTCCTGAACCAACCTGTTTGCCTGAATGAGTTCATATGTCAGTTCTCTAAATCTAAGCATAGCTAGCTCCTTAAAACTAGAGTTTGGGGAGCTGGAGCGATGGCTCAGTGGTTCAGAGCACCCATTGCTCTTACAGAGGGATCCTCATTTAGTTACCAATGTCCACGCAGTAGCTCACAATGATCTGTCTCTGGCTCCCGGCGATCTGACACCTTCTTCTGACCTGTGAGGGCACCAGGCATATACATAAATGCAGGCAAAACATTTACACACACACATGTACAAGTTAACCAAAAAAGTTCCATCATTTCTAAATCACCAGTGCCAATCCAAAAGCACGTTAGTTTATTCTGCTCCACACACATTGCGATGCTTTCATGAGTTAATGATTTTCTTACCAAATTACTGAGCAAAAGCCTTAAACAAGAATAAACAAAAACAAAACAAAACAAAAAACCCCTGAAGCATCCTTTATCTTGCTCTTCCTCAGCCACAAGACAGTCACCTATAGAATCCTATTCCCTTCCAAATTGTTTACTTCCCTGGAACCATCAAAGCCTGCAGAGCCTGAGCGGCCTCCTGGCACTCTTCTACCTGCCACACCGACAAGCTCTCCCTGAGAGTCAATGGCTTGTCTTTCTCATCTTGAACTGGATATTTTTGACTTTTCTACAAACCACTGGTTTCTTTCTTTCGCATGTTCTGTTGAGAGACTCCAAAATCAAACAAATGCTTCTGTTTGCAAACAGGAAGTTATCTCCTAACTTCAGCAATGCCCCATAGTATCTGAAAAGATTATGACTTTGTCCCTGACACCTTTGGACAGTTTCCTAGGCTAGAGTGTCTTCTTACTTAACTACATAATTATTAACCTTCGGTACCTAGAGATCCTAGGTAGAGACATTCTAGGGACTCGATGCCCAGTGAGGCAGAGCTGTATGGATAGCCAGTGTGGGGAAGTACATTCTGAATTCTGTTTTGCTTTAAAGTTTGTGTTTTCATGGCTATGGGAGGACATCTTTTTTCCCTGGCGTTTCCTTTCTCCCTTTTGCTCCTGATCGGCTCACTCCTGCCTCTGCTCGCCCTGACCCTATTGTGTCTAGACCCACCATGAGGAAGACCTTCATAGTGTGTAGAAGAGAAGACTATTTACCCATATAGATCTTTCAAAACTACTCACGCAGCGCAGTAACTGAGTTCTTCCTGCCAGGCTCAGAACCATCCAAATTAGGGCCATCACCAAGGCAAGCTAAGCCTCCAGTGCAAGAACTCACAGGGAGGCATGATGGGCAGTTCCTATTTAGATCACAAAATCTTTAGTTGCTCTTCAGGCTCAGTGATGGAGACAAGGCAGTTTAGGGATTGAGGCACCATGCATATTGTTGTGAGATTTTCTTTTAAGAAATATATAACTTTTAATATCTGCATCTATTTCCGAAAGCTCACTGGGTAACTTTCAAATTTGCTTACACTCTAGATTTCAGAATACTTTACCTTTGGCGCCCAATTGTCAAGAAACGATATTTCTGTTTTTCTTCCTGTCCTGTTTTTCGGCAGAAATGGCAGCTTGGAGCTAGGTAGACACAGTGGCTCACTTTGTTTACCAGCACAGTTGGTCTGGGTGCCACGAGTGTGAGCTTTCAGTCTCTATTGGCTCCAGAGAGGAGGTTTTGAGAGTCCAGGTTAGGGACTGTTGGCCAAGAGGCCTTCCAGATGACATGGGTGTGAACTCAGGGGGCCAGAAGCAAGGTCATGCGCCACAGCTTGGAGGACCAGAAGGTCTGGAGCAGGACATTATTGTGAGCTTGGCAGCGATGCCATGACCCCTCTGCTCCTTCTCAACGACATGGATGGTAGAGTGTTGGTGACCCACGATAGACAGTTGCCAGGTAACTGACAGACAGCTGGAGGGACTGCTGGAGACTGTCTTCCAAGCATGGCAGAACCTATGGGGTCTCAGCAGGGAAAGGAGTCTGGAGCTGGTAGGAGCCACAGAGACCAGAAATCAGGGTTTGCTAAGGAAGGCCTTGGTAGAGGGATGTGCTTTTCCATCCTACACAGCTGCTACTCTAGATCACACGAGCAATTTTAAACCATCCAAAAACACCACCGTGAAAAAACAGAAACCAACTCTTTGAACTGTCAAATATGTCTAATAACAGGCACCCCCAAAATAATCCACAGAAGCACCCAATATATAGGGTTTCTCGTCTGTGCACGCTCACAGCGCAGCTGCTGGAGACAGCTTTTAGGTTGCACCTGTGGCAGCAGCGCTGTGGGAGCCTCCACCACCATCTGGGTTGTTCCCTGAAGTTACATCTTAGGGACCGAACTCCACACACTGGGCTATTGAGTTGATGGGTTAGACTGTGGGCAGCACCTGCTTCTATGCTTGCTGCGCAGCCTTTTGTCTGACAATGGCTGGCAGCTCTAGGTGGATCACTTCGGGTTTCAGACCGGAAGACTTGCTCCTGCAGCTTGTCCTGCATCCTTCTCCTGAATCCAGAACCACAGAGTCTTTGATCTCCTCTTTCGGCTGCAAGCATGATTGTGCGTTCATTTCTCAGTACCATGCGGATGAGCTTAAATACCAAATCACGGCCTCAGTTGTCTTGTTCCCAGTCTTATTTGCAGAACTGAAAACAATTTCAAGTCCTATCTCTTACCCGGTAAAAATTCAGCATACAAATTATATTACCCCTCAGTCCTTAACCCTTCTCTGTGCCTCATCTGCTCCTGCGTCCATCCCTCCAGCTCACAAGCTTCCAGCACCTCTAGTCTTCCCCAGGCATCTGAGCGAACACGTCATGCCTTGCTTGGCTCTCATGGCAGAGAGGATTACATTGGGTCCTGACAGAATGAATTAGCAACCTGTAAGGAGGACTCTGTTCTTACGTTTCTGTCCTTCAAGGCAAAGTTCTGTTCTTAGCTGTACCAACTTCCCCATCCAAAAATCCAGTCTTACCTTCCCTCATAAACAACAGCAAAAATATGGACTTTGACTGTGGCTTTGATCTGAGAGGAAGTGACAATCACGATTGCTTGAAAACGTTTCTGGAGCTGCCTGGCTGCTGTCAGCTCTCTGGCTGTGTGACTTCATTGCTACTGTACACATGCCCAGAGGGATTAACAATGGGAACAATTTTAAAGTCTAAAAATAAAAGTCAGTAAACAAACAATGGGGATTGTCAAGCTACAGTAAGTTGCCCACAATTGTATTTTTCTCTTGACTTCCAATCATTTGTTGCCAGCTCTGAGGACAAACATGAGAGCTGTGGTCTGATCTCCTGCCCACCAGCAGGTCTGATGGCATTGTGTGCTGCACCTGTCAATCACCACAGACTCCACAAGCCACTAGCCCAGGGCTAGGCTGAGTTTGATTTGCTGCAGGCTTGAGTAAGCTAGGTGGTTCCTCTATGGACAGAGCCCCAAATCTTTCCTATAAGAGAGAGTCGGGGCTGGAGAGATGGCTCAGTGATTAAGAGCACTGACTGCTCCTCCAAAGGTCCTGAGTTCAATTCCCAGCAACCACATGGTGGCTCACAACCATCTGTAATGGGATCCAATGCCCCCTTCTGGTGTGTCTGAAGACAGCTACAGTGTACTCATATGTGTAAAATAAATAAGTAAATCTTTAAAAAAGAAGAGGAGGAGGAAAACGAGGAAGAGGGGATGAATGGCGGTGAAAAGAAGAAACCCGCTGTAGCCCATGGCTTTGGTTCCTCTGCCAGTTGAGCTGTCTTTGAGTGACTTCATCCTCAGCACACGTGGAGTTTCTTCCCTCACGCCTCCATGAATAAAGGGCATGGGTTAGTGTTTTCAAAAAGACACACTGGTAAAGAAAAGAAAAAGGAAATCGCTATGGGAAAAGGTAGCCAATACATAAAAGCTAGAGAGTTCCAGAAGAGAGAGATCTTTGAGACTGGCTTTCACTAGGTAGCCCTGGCTAGCCTTGAACTCACAGAGATCTGCCTGCTTCTGCCTCCAGAAGTACTGGAATCAAAGGCATTCCCCACCTTTCCCCAGTCTTCAGTCAGAGTTTTGACCTTCTACGGAGTTATTCCCTGCACACACAGTATGTTGCTGTTCCTCCAGCGTGGGAGATTCTGGCACTCGATGGCATCACCTGAGCTCGGAGATGGGAGCCATGTCCCGTCTCACCCTTCTGTAAGGAGAGCCCCAGTACCTCAGTGCTTGCTGTCTGTTCCACCCCGTCGTCCAGGGGAAGAAGCCCCCACACAGGCTCTGACTATGGTTTTGCTTCTGATAAAAATCTACTGGAAAATGGCTACTTTTCAGGTCTGCTAATGTAACAACTGAAATAGACAATAGCTTACAATCATGATAGACACTGATTACATCCCTAGGTACCAGGCCTCACACAGAATAGGCCCTCAGTAAATATAAGTTGGATGAGTGAATGGATAGCCTTTGCTTTCTCAGGTGGATTTCTAAGGGGTGTGATTGGTAGGATGGCTAATTAAGGCGGCTTCTCAGGGTTTCCTACACTGGATCTTCACTCACCCGTGGCTGTATCATTTTCTCATCTCACCTACCCAAAGTCTCCGAAGGGTGCCCTCCATGCAGAGAGAGTGAAGAACAGATACACATTAGGGAACAAGAACCCGGAGAGCTGCCTGCCCTGACCTCTCGGACACAGTGGTGGCTGTTGTTTATGGATACTCAGGTCGGGGCAGCCATGTTTGGATGGAATGAACCACAGAACAGTCTGAAATCGGGGATGCTTGGACAGAGGAGGTTACAGAAGATCAAGTTCAAGTTCTGAGCAATATTCTGGAGGTGTGAAACTTGGGCATCACTTCAAGCAATTACACAAATAGTGTTTTGCAATTATACATTTGAATTGAACCCTGAATGAGCCTAATTCTGTCATGCTGCTAGGGTTGTTGTCTGATCTTACAAATAGATAGGGTGCTCGAAAAGTGGGCAGAAAAGTCTGTGAGGGGTCCATTGCTATAAAAGCACAGACAGAAAGAATAGGCTGGCCTCTGGGATTAGCTGAGATGTCTATAAATGAGACCGACTCGATAAACTGTAGGAATCTCTAAAATATGCTATGCAACCAATTAAAATGATGTTCCAGGATTGGAGGGATGGTTCAGTAGATCGGACCACTGGCTGATCTTCCAAAGAACCAGAGATTGGTTGCGTGTACCCACATGACATCTCACAACTGTCTGTAATTCCAGTTCCAGGGAATAATACCCTTAAACAGATATACATGCAGGCAGAATGCTAATGAACATAAAATAAAAATAAATAAATCGTTAAAAATGATGTTCCATATTTGTTGACCAGGAAAGATAGTTCCATGACAGACCTGTAGAAAACTAAACTCAAGAGGCAGGAGGATTTCTGAGTTCGAGGCCAGCCTGGTCTACAGAGTGAGTTCCAGGACAGCCAGGGCTACACAGAGAAACCCTGTCTTGAAAATACAAAACAAAACAAAACAAAACAAAACAAAACAAAAAAGAGAAAACTAAACTTAGCTACAAAGCTAATCACATCTACTATGACATTTTTGTAAAAGTAATGCAGTAAGAAATGAGGCTTTAATTTCTTTCTCTCGTTTTCTGTAGTGTGTAAGTTTTTTTAAAAGTAGGGTTTGGAGCTGGAGAAAGCGCTCAGTACTTAAGAGTACTTGCTGCCTTTGCAGAGAACCCTTACTGTGTGCAGAAAGGGAGGGAGGCCTCTGGTCTCTTCTTGTTCTTAGGTCACTGGTCCTGTTGGGTGAGGGCCACACCCTTATGGCCTCATTTCATCTTAAGGAATAATGGACCAGATGACAAATACATACTGGAGACTAGGGACTCAACATACAGTCTGAGAATACAACACAAATGATAACAAGCAATGGTTGCCAATTTCATTCCCAGGAAAGACTTGAAATTAAAAATTACAAATCAGGGACTGTCGAGATGGCTCAGCGGGTAAGAGCACCGACTGTTCTTCCGAAGGTCCTGAGTTCGGATCCCAGCAACCACACGGTGGCTCACAACCACCCGTAATGAGATCTGACGCCCTCTTCTGGTGCGTCTGAAGACAGCTACCGTGAATTACGCCAGAGTGAGTGGGGCCGGAGTGGGGCTAGAGCGAGTGGGGCTGGCAGAGGTTCTGAGTTCAATTCCCAGCAGCCACACACATGATAGCTCATGGCCATCTGTACAGCTACAGTGTACTCATACACATAAATAAAATAAATCTTCAAAAAATTACAAATCAGACACATTTTCTCCCCTCATTTTCTACACACACACACACACACACACACAATGCATAATTGTGACCTAATGTTGTCTGCCTGAAGACTCCTAAACCCCTCCAACCTTCTGTAGGATGTCTCTTCCTTTAACGCCCGGACAGCCAATACCCAAGAGTCCACATGTTTTCCTTTTAAAATACTTTATATGTAGGAGGTTTTTATGTTTGTTTGTTTTTTGTTTATTTTGGTTTTTTGTACAGACCTACGTCTGTCTGTGCATCCGTTGCATGCCTGGTGCCTATGGAGGCGAGACGTGGGTCTCAGGCCCCCTGAAACTGAGTCACAGCTGTTCGTGAGCTGTCATGTGGATGCTGGGAATTGAATCTCTTCTGGAAAAGCAGATAGTACACTTAACTACCGGGCTGTCTTTCCCACCCCTATACATACTTCCTTAAGCCAGGGTGCTGCTTGGAATACACGTTTTTCTCACATATAAGAATTATGTAGCAACTTCTTCTTCTTTTTTTTTTTTTTAAATAGTATGTTCCTCTTTCTCTTATGTATGCAAACATGGGATTTTAGCCATACCTGTGTGATGGTTGCTGCAGTTCTATATACGCTCGGCTATAACTACACATCCACAGTTCTTTTTTTCAAGACTTGAAAGGGTCAGTTTCTCGAGTCTGTTCCCGTTGCTTCTGTACAAGCTTCAGAGTCTGAGACGCCAAACCAGAACACATGGCAAAGTATTTTAGGGTTTGGCACGGGAATTTTGAAAGACATTTCAAAGCATCTATGTCCCAACATCTATTTGCAGACTAGAATCTGGAGGCATGGAAACCAAAAGTTTCCATTCTGCACGGGGTGTGACCACACAGTCTTTGGAGAAGTTTCACCTTAAGAGGTGTAGGTCTGGCTGGTCCTTACAGCCTTTCTCTGAGGACGAATGCGCCACGCTGGTGGACGGGACCCGGTAATGAGAAAGAAGCTGATCTCCTCTGAAACTCCCCTAGGGCATTTAGTCATGATTCACTCTCTTGTGTCCCAAGCTACGTATCTAGGACTGCCTTCCCTCTGCCGTCCCCTGACAATTAAACTAATGTCATCCCCCTTTGCCTCCTCCCTCTGACTGCCTTGAAAATATTCCAGGGAGCATCCGACAAAGAGTTTGTGCTTAAGCATTCAAAACACACTATTGGAGCAAGCATAAACACGGCCTCAAAGTCTTGTCTAGGAAACACGATGGACTTACTGTGGGCCTCAAAGTCTTGTCTAGGAAACACGATGGACTTACTGTGGGCATCCGTGTCCTGGAGGGACATTTGTGGCAATAGCAAAAGGACAGATAATGGCCTCATTTGGAACAGCCATTTGTACCATAAATACATTTCCTCAAATAAATCCTCTGATTATCCTCACACTGGCCAGACAGCCCCACCAAGTGGTTTGCTCCAAATGCTACAAAAGACCCAGCTTGTTTGGGTCTACATCATGGGTTGCAGATGAAGAAATACAGTCGGTGGTGGTGATGGTGGTGGTGGGGTTCCCTTAAGAAAATGATAGCATTAGTGAAAAAGAACTGGCCAGGCAGTGGTGGCGCACGCCTTTAATCTCAGCACTTGGGAGGCAGAGACAGGTGGATTTCTGAGTTTGAGGCCAGCCTAGTCTTCTACAGAGTGAGTTCTAGGACAGCCAGGGCTATACAGAGAAACCCTGTAAAGAACTGGGTGCACATGCAGGGTTTTGGGATTATCTTGCAGGAGGAACCAGCACTTAGTATCCACCAGTCACCTCCACAGAATCATAAGGACTGTTTCTGGAAAAATGGGTGACAATTCAATACCCTCAAGACCATCTTGCAAATATTCTCAAGACCACAAAAGAAAGCAAAGTTACTTTTCTTTCAGAAACAGTAAGGATGAGGGTGGGCCGTTGGACGCTGGGCTCTTAACTATTCTGAAGCTAGGTTATTTAAACCCCATCTGGGGATCCATCCCATATACAATCACCAAACCCAGACACTATTGTGGATGCCAACAAGTGCTTGCTGACAGGAGCCTGATATAGCTGTCTCTTGAGAGGCTCTGCCTGTGGCTGACAAATACAGAAGTGGATGTTCATAGCCATCCATTGGACGGAGCACAGAGTCTCCAATGAAGGAGCTAGAGAAAGGACCCAAGGAGCTGAAGGGGTTTGCAGCTCCATAGGAGGAACAACAATATGAACCAACCAGTACCCCCAGAGCTCCCAGGGACTAAACCACTAACTAAAGAGTACACATGGAGGGACTCATGGTTCCAGCTGCATATGTAGCAGAGGATGGTCATCAATGGGAGGAGAGGTCCTTGGTCTTGTGAAGGCTCTATGCCCCAATGTAGGGGAATGCCACGGCCAGGAAACGGGAGAGGGTGAGTTAGTAAGCAGGGGGACAGGGGACGGAATAGGGGGTTTTTTGGAGGGGAAGCCAGGAAAAGAGAGAACATTTGAAATGTAAATAAAGAAAATATCTAATAAAAACTAACTAAATAAAACTCCTTCAGGGTATTCTTTTGGCTTTTAGGATGAAATTCAAATCCCTCAGCTTGGCAGAAATGATCCATCCTGGCTTGACTGTGTATGCTTTCTGCCCCAAGGAGTCTCTAGTGAGCTACTCCAGCCACACAGAGCCATCTGCAAATGTTTCCTCTTCCCTGGGGTCTTCTCTCTTCTTTCTTCCTCCAGTGAAAGATTATTTTTCGTTTGGGTTCCCTTTATCATTCTGGACTCCTGTGAATGCCCATTCATTTGCTTGATGGCGCTGATCACCTGATGTGCCTGAACCGTATCCCTGTGATAGGCCACTGGAGGGACGAAATCAACATTCTTTTTTGGACAAATAGGATTGTGTGCTTAGTTCCTACCATGAGCCATGTTTTATTCTGAAACTCTTAGCATGTCTTACCTCCTTGGGCCTCCCACCAGCCTCTCAGTACAGGGGCCAGTAGCAGCCTCATCCTGCAGGTTAGCAAAGGAAGGCAGGAAAGACTGGAGTAACATTTTCAAGGCAAGATGCGAGTTAAGTATTAAGGTCAGCAACTCAAGCCTTACAGTTAAATGCTGAGTCTATGTCCTGGCTGGTTTTATGTCAACTTGACACAAGCTAAAGTCATTTGAAAAATGACTCAATTGAGAAAACGGTTCTATAAGATCCAGCCATAAGGCATTTTCTTAATTAGTGATTGATAGGGGGCGTCTATCCCCATTGTGGTTGGTTCCATCCCTAGACTTGTGGTCCCAGGATCTATAAGAATGCAGGCTGAGGCCAGGCAGTGGTGGTGCACGCCTTTAATCCCAGCACTTGGGAGGCAGAGGCAGGTGGATTTCTGAGTTTGAGGCCAGCCTGGTCTACAGAGTGAGTTCCAGGACAGCCAGGGCTACACAGAGAAACCCTGTCTTGAAAAACCAAACCAAACCAAACCAAAACAAGAACGCAGGCTGAGTAAGCCGTGGTGAGCAAGCCACAGCGAGCAAGCCAGGACGCAGCACCCCTCCGGGGCCTCTGCATCAGCTCCTGCCTCCAAGTTCCTGCTCTGTGTGAGTTCCTGTCCTGGCCCTCCTTCAAAAATGGACCACAATACAGATGCGTAAGCCAAATAAACTCTTTCCTCTGCAACTTACTTTTTGGCCACAGCGTTTTGTCATATCAATAGAAACCGTAACACTCTTGGGATCCAAACACAGGCCTTCATGCTTATGCTTTATCCACCAAGCCACCTCCTTAGTCTTACTTTTTAACACAACTTTAGTTAGCATTCGAAACAATGGGTTTCACAGTAACAACAATCATTGCTGAGCCCTCCTTTCTAAGCAGCATGCTGGGGGGAATGGATGTACAGGTAAAAGACACATGATGAAAGATGCTGTTCTTGATGTTTGTTTTAGAAAGTTCAGTGAGGAAAGACGCTTTAGTCTGTGTTCACACACGAGACAGTCCCTTACTCAAGTGACCTTGATACCTATCTATGTACTGCGACTGAAGGGCGGCTGGGGAAGGGGCCAATGTTGTGGAGTACAGTCACACAGTACCCCTCTGATGATGTCCTTGTTCCTGTCGACCAGTCATTAATTCATCCCCCTTGGGGTAAACTGTGAAATAGCAGGGTAGGTATTCATTCACTGTGCCAAACCATAAATAATCATTTCCACCTGTCCTTGGAACACTACAGGGGGGTGGGGGGATGTCCCTTCCCTCTGCTCTAGCTGGTCTTCAGAGTGCTGCATACCACGAGGCCTTTGCATACACACAGGGGTCTTAATCACAAGTCATCCAATCAGAGGCTCCGAAACTTCCATTTTCCAGGATAGATTAGTCTCTCTGATCCGAGTAGGGTGGACCGCAGAGTGAGAAGGTGAAGTCAACACAGAAATGATCCGGCTCCACAGGGCTTTCCTCTAGTTCCACCCAGATGTGAAAAACCAAGGGAGGTGGAGACTGGAGAGACAGATTTGGCTTTTAAAAAGGTGAGAAGAAGAGGAGACATTTATGGGTCATGGTTACTTGGAATGGACCCTCCTTCCCTCTCTCTCTCCCTCTCCCTCTCTCCTTCCTTCCCTCCCTCTCTCTCCCTTTCTCCCTCCCTCCTTCCTTCCCTCCCTCTCTCTCTCCATCCCTCCTTCCTTCTCTCCCTCCCTCTCTCCCTCCCTCCCTCTCCCCTTCCCTCCCTTTTTCCCCTCCTCTTTTTTTTTTTTTTTTTTTTTTTGATAGAATCTTTTAAAGCCCAGGCTGGCCTCAATTTGCATGCCTGAGGGTCACCTTGAACTCCAATCTCCTTGCCTCTATTTCCCAAACACTGGGATTACAGCCATGCACCACTATGCCTGGTTTACAGGTCCCTGGGTATCAAACACACTAGGCAAGCCCTCCACTAACTGGACTGACTGTATCCCGATCCCTGACGTGGACCCTTTCTGAGGGTGGAGCCAATCATTAGGATGGTAGGTTTTATTTTTAAATTTTATCCCATGGGCTGGGAATGTATCTCAGCGGTGTTTGCCTGAAGCGCACAGTCGTGGGTTCAATCCCTAGCACAGGAGGGGCGGGGTCAAATTTTCACGTCGCTTTCCTATAGTTTCTTCTTTTTCATCCTTTCTTTCTTTTCTTCTTCTTCCTCCTCCTCCTCTTCTTCCTTTCTTTCTCTATCCAATCTTGAATGGATGCTAACTTTCTTGTTCAAAGGACTTAAATTTTATGAATGAACAAACTGCCTCCTTGGAATTTAAACCACTCTTTCAGGTTGCGTGGTAGCTCCGAACAGACCCCTCTGTACCTTTGTCTAACTCTTTATGTACCCAGCATGGGGCGGGGGGAGGGCTTCAGAGCCGCCTGTGCTGCCGTTTCCAGCAAGTACATTTTAATTTTAGGCATAAGTACTTTTTAAGTAGTAGAGAGCCACTCCAAGATTGCAGACTGGGTTGTGGAAGCAGTTCTCGGCCATCCACTTCCTCCACATTCGTCATAAACCCTCCTAATGAGATTAAACCTGAGCATTGCAGTTACCCATTTGCTGTGCCTCCTTGGTCTGTCTAGATAGATGGCGATGACGAACCTGAGCGGATTATTTTATCAGGATGAGGTCAGCTCATTGAGAGAGCGTGTGGCTGAGACCCAGAAAATATCATAATTCACTCAAGATAAGGTCAGTGTCATGGACTACATCACAAACTCTATAGTTAGAACAAACCTCCCATATACAGCAATGTCTATTGCCAGTGTGTTCTTAATCAGTTCTTCCGAACAATGCACTCTCTATTTGAAGGGCTCGCTGCTTTAATCTCAGACAATAATAGCCATTCACCTACCCAACCCAGCAGCTACTTTCTCCTTGCTACTAAAATTCCTTAATTGGAATCACCCTGTCATTGACCTGAGCCATCCATTACAAGGACTTTCAAACATGCCCCCTGATAACCCTGGAATAGGGTCGCACCTGTTTTTCTCTCCTTTAAGATCCTTCTCCAATTCAGAAAGCTCCCCTTGACACTCAGAGAGATGTCATGTCTCCTCTCATTTGCACTGAACAGATTCGGATTTGTTAATAAAGCCTGGGACCCCTGCACCTTGGACCTCATGCCAAGCAAAAATCTTTATCCTTTATTGTTGGGAGTATGAGTTTATACAGCATTGCAGGGGAATCTTGCCATACTATGTATGTGTCAGGAGCTCTCACCAAAATTACTGATGGATATTACAGAGGTACCACCAGATGTTAACTAGTAACATTAAGTAATCGGTATTTTAGATTATTTGTTCAAGTGAGTTTATTCCTAGAAATTTATCTTAAAGAATCCTGGCTATGTCAAGTGATTTGATGACGAAGATGCTCCCTGTCTAGGAGTGGAAAAGCTGAAGCAATTTGTATGCATAATTGCAAAAATGTGGTTAAATTAAGTTGTACATTATGAATAAATTTTGGTGGCACACACACAGTGAACTGGTTTAACTTAATAGTGGAAAAAGTGATTTAAGTTTTCAGTCGGGACTGGAAGCATGAAGACAAATCAATAGCTTAGGCCAAACAGCAGCTGAGCTGTGAAGGGACATGAAGTGGGGTGGGAGCACCAAAGGAAGTGGAGTGGGAACACCAAAGGAAGTGGAGTGGGAGCACCAAAGGTATAACAAGAAATAGTCAAGCTAAACGGTAGTGGAGCACAATTTTAATCCTGGCACTGGAGGCAGAGGCAGAGGCAGAGGCAGAGGCAGAGGCAGAGGCAACAGATGGAGCTCTGTGAGTTTGAGGCCAGTCTGGTCTATAGAGCTAGTTCCAGGACAGCCAAAGCTACACAGAGAAACCTCGTCTTTGGGAGATATATATATATATATATATATATATATATATATATATATATATATATTAGAGAGAGAGACAGACAGACAGAAAAAGACAGAGAGACAGAGTCAGACACAGAGACAGATAGTGACAGAGAAAGAGAGTCATGCAAAGACGTGGGAGGAGTGACCAACTGTCAACAGTCAGTCATTTCAGGGGACCCAAGTATCTCCCAGATCACAGTCCAGGGGAAATAAATGCTCATCCCGCCCTTTGATCTCTCTGCGCTGGTCTCTGAGCTAAACAACACCCATAAAGGGGCACAGGCCCTATGCATGATATTCACCAGATCAGAGGGCAGTGGAGGAGAGAGAGGGTAAGTGGTTGGGGAACTTGCGGATAGGGCATGAGTATTCTGTGGCTCCCACAACAGCTTCCTACAAATACAGAGGCTCAAAGCGCAAGCATTTTTCTCTTCTCTAATTCTAAGGCCCATAGTTAAAAGTATTGGCAGGTCTTACTCTATTTTACACCCTTCTCCTTGTTCCTGGTGGCTCCCAGCAAGCTGTGGCATTTCTTGGACTTGTGTGTGTGTGTGTGTGTGTGTGTGTGTGTGTGTGTGTGTGTGT
>JADRCD010166979.1:0-10413 GCA_019843815.1 Montemys delectorum
GTGTGTGTGTGTGTGTGTGTGTGTGTGTGTGTGTGTGCACATGAGCACGCTAAACAACTTGCCAAGCAAGTACTCAGGGAGATGACACAATTCACCAGAGAATAAGCCCAGAGAATGATCACACCCAGCCTGTACCACATGAAAAGACTCCAGGCTCCAGCCTGGTGCAGGATGAAGCTCTGATGTTGTGCCCTAAGCCAGGGACAACTATCAGCTATGGCTGCCCATAGTGTCTAGGGTAGGTGGGAGATGCTTCAGAGTCCTACTGTCTGGGGTTAGAAAGGACTTTCCTTCTTTACAGTGATAACAATTTCTTTTATGTCCAGGGGTTGTCTCCAGCATGACTGAAAGCAGGTACTCAACAGGAAATATCATTCTAGCACTTTACCTAACCCTACATACTATACATAATTATAGTTTAATTGTCTGTTAGTGTGCATGGTCTGGGAGTGTATATATGGGAGTGCATGTGCCTTCAGGTAGACAGGCATGCAGGAAAGAGCAGGAGCAAGGACATGGCAGTGACATGGGCTCAGTGAAGTTTTTGAGGTGTTCCTTATCTAACACAACAGGAGTTCTGTAAAGCCAAAACAGCAGTAAATGCAAGGGTGCCTGCCGAATGGCATGCTATATATCGACTCAGGGGGAAGACACTGTACACATGCCAGCAAGAGAGTCCTCTGGAAGAAACTGTCAAGTCAGCATCTGCTCTTAAGCCTCAAAACTCAAGCCTATAAATGACCAACTACTTACATTGCCCACTATGTCATGCTTTCAGGGAGCACATGGTACACAGGTACATAAGAAAGTACTTTACCAGGACCTTCTCTGTGGCTCCTCTAGACATGAACCTTCCTAGAAATCATCTTTATTTTCAACTCATGGGTTCTTCCCTGCAAGGACAGAGACACTGATATCACATCCTCTCTTCATCTACTTTTCATATTTATATTTATGGGTACTTGTGAATGAATCTGTGTACATGTGTGTATGTAGAAGATCATGTCAGTTGTTCTTTAGTGACATTCTCAGAAGTTATTGACTATCATGAGGAGGTTAGGGAGAGAAACTTCCTGAAATGCTGCTTTCTGAGAAATCTTACTACAAGATGTGTTTAATGGTAGTGAAGAGACATGTTGGAGGCCAAAATTTCAATCAATTTTCAATCAATTTGATACCAGTCCAAAAGACACCTGTGTGCCTGGACACCCTTTAAGCTTCCCTAAACAGAATGAGGCTTGGCTGCTGTGACCTCACATAAGGGGTCACTGTCATGGTTATGGGTGTGCCCTAGTTCTGAGGGTAGCAGGGTCTATTATAGGAGAAGGTGGCAGGGATCCATTTTAGGTAAGTCAGTGCAGAGAAATCTTTGGGTAAAGACCTGATATCACATCAGTACATGTATTTGACAGAGGGCTTTTTGTGAAAGGGATGAGTAAGGCACAGTTCAGTGTCTGAGGGTTCTTGATGGACAGGACAGATGTGACCTTGAGAAGAGTGGCAATAGCAAGGACTAGAGGGATATCCGCACAGAGAATGGCCATGTACGAAACACAGAAAGAAGACCCATCCCATATAGGAAAAAGAGGCCTCGTGAAGATCTGCACAGCCTTCAATGCCCTAGCAAGACATTTGGAGGGCTAACCTCTATTGTTTCTCCTAACTTCCTGTGATATTCCATCCTGGGATTTCCAGAAGGAAGGAAATATGTTATGGGGCCTTGGTGGTAATCTCTTGTGGCTCTCATAACTTAGAAGCAACAATCTTTCCACATGAATTCATAGGTCCTCTCTACCTCAGACACAGACAGCTATGCAACAGGAAGGGCTTTCCCAGACAGCTTTTTTTTCCTTAAATCTTTCTCTTTGTATAATGTATAATTTGTTTCATCTGGACTGTGAGCTATATGTGTCAACGACTGAGCATGTTTCCTATAGGACAGGTCAATGATGTTCTAAGTACATTTGAGATGCCAGAGAAGGATACTAAATACTGTAATTCCTGACTATATTCTCCATATCCTAATAACCACAGGATAGGTGTCTCCTAGAAATGACATAGAAGCTACACCTGTGAAACCACAATAATATGGCTGCTTAAAAGAGGCCTAAAGAAGGATAATACCATCCAACATGGTAGCATAGGCAGAGGAAACGTAAAGGGGATTTATCCCGAGACAAGGAGCTCCTAGCTACTAAGCACTGCTAAGAGAGAGAATTAGTTGTCCTCACAGTTGAGCCCCCTAACTGGCTTTCCCATACCTAGTGTTCAGACCTGAAAATATACATGTGTAAGCATCACTGAACAGACTCAGCAAATTGTAGGCATATTTATACATTTTCAATATATAAGGATTAAGAGAGTGTGGGCAAAGGGAAATGGTAAGAGATCTAGAAGAAGGAATGCAAAAATGTGGTTTTATCTTAATTTTAAAGATTATAAAATAAAATTTTAGGAACTATTTAATGGAAGTCTTTGACTGTGTTAGATGTTCAGTATCATAATATTTATGGAGTGGAACAGCTTTGTATTTGTATTGTATTTCAACAGTCCTGCCTCTACCTCTAGATATTTGTTATCACAAGGAATCAAAAATCAGACATTACAATATCATATTGGCTATGTGGGTTCTACAGTGGTAGGGGGACAGCTATCTTGAGCCTTAAAATCATCTGACATTCCAGGGTATAATGTTCTATCCTCTCCTACAACCCCCCATGCCACCCATACATTCCACCAAAGCCCTATCTCTCATATTAAAATCCATCCTTTCATCTGCAAGGACAGCAACACAGAAGAGAAGATTACAGGCATGCTCAGCTTCTTTATGGATCTGCAGAACCCTTGTCTGCCTTCTGTTTCAGATTTATACAAGTATTTGAGTCTGTCAGACTCCAGGAATCCAGGAATTATAAAAATGTTTTTAAGTTTCCCATTTCAGTGACCTAAGGAAAATACATTTAGATATGGCATCTAACTATTTCTCATACCTCAAATGCTCTTACAATGCTTTTGGGCTATCTATATATGTATTAAAGCATTTTCACATTTTATGCAAATCATGTGGTTAGTTGGTTCATGTCAGGAATAAAGCTTTGAGATGTATGCAATTCACCAAGGAAAAAGCTGATGAAATGAAACACTTTGGCTTGATCAAAGAATGCCTGAATCATTCCAGGTTATGTGCCAAGAAGGCCCTTGAGTGCCTGAAGCGCAGGAGACTTCTTAGTGCGTGGTTTTGAATACCCCACATGTCCAACTGTTCAATCAATCATTATTTTTTCATTTCTAATATCTGTTTTGAGTTTTGAGACCCAGTATTGCTACATAGACAGTCCTGGCCTTGAACTGACATCACTCCTCTTTTCTCTGTCCCTCAAGTGATGTTAGCAATACTCAAAAACACATTTTACTTGGAGCCTTCCCTCCCCACCCCACAATGGCCACAACTATCCAAAGAAAATTTCCTACCAGGCAATGCACAATTATCACACACTCTGAAAATCCAGAGAAGAAACAGAAACTAAGGGAAAAAAACCACAAACAAAGACAAATCCAGAAACCAGCAAATAGACCTATAATCATACTAATTCCAGATCCCTAGATGACACTCTAAAAATATGACCCAACAGCCAACACCTTTTTTCTTTACTAGAGTCCTGCTATCCTACCACAGTAGTCTCTGAATATTCCAACATAGATGAAGTACAAGAAAAGCCACCTACATGAATATGATAGAGTTTCTTAAAGGGGAAATAAACCTTTTAAAGAAATATGGGAAAACACAAAGAATTGAGGAGAGAGAGTGCTTGTGTGTGTGTGTGTGTGTGTGTGTGTGTGTGTGTGTTTTCCTTCCTTTGACTTTTGTAGTCTGGGGTTATTAATCCCCTGTGTTTTTCATTGGTGTAGTTGAACTCCTTATGTTGGGGTTTGCCTTCTAGCACCCTCTGTAGGGCTGTATTTGTAGACAAATATTACTTAAATTTGGTTTTATCATAGAATATCTGGTTTTCTCCATCTGTGGTCATTGGGAGTTTTGCTGGGTATAAAAGTCTTACCGGGCATCTGTTGTCTCTTAGTCTGTAGTACATCTGTCCAAGACCTTCTATCATTTATCTGACTATTTTCTATTAAATCAATGAAAACTCAGCTACAATCCATAGACCCAGAGAGGTTAGGCATAGAGAAAGGGACTAGGGGAGACACACAGATCTCCCTGGGAGGGGAAATAGATTTTAGGGGAGCTTGTGGGGGGCAAGAATAGGAGGATCTGATGGAAAGAGGAAGGGAAGATGGGATTGTGAGAGGGAATGAGGTAAGAGACAGCTAGAACTGAAGAGTGTTTGAGGGGTGGTATGGAAATCTAGAGCAAATATTTGTATGTGAAGTCTCCTAATGAAGTATCCAAATAATGAGGGTGACAGGACTCCTGGTTATCTCTTGTCACCAAATAAAACTGAGTTGTTGGCTAAAGGGGTCCCATGAAAGTCCCCAAATAACCTAGGCTACTGCCAAGGCAATAGATTGCTCTCCACAAACTGATATTAAGACCCCATTGCTGAACACAACTCCTACAAAACTCATTGAATATTGAGAGGTCGAGTTGTTACCTAAATAAAACCTTCACCCTCATGTTCTAGTGTCTATGGTATGGAAAGGTATACTGCAGACTGACAAAAGTGGAAAGTAAACACCAACCCAAACACAAAACCTTTGATCTACAATCTCTCCTGTTGGATTAACCAATCAATGCTCAATTTGACTTAAGGTCCATTCCATGGTATAGGACCCCATGCTGGACAGTGTGTGGGTGAACAAGGCTTGACAATCCAGCGACCTAGGGTTAAAGCAAATGCTACTGGTCTAAAAAAAATTATAACAATAAAAGGACTCCTAATGATATTCTGCTATACTAATAGGTCAGTGCCTTATTCAGCCATCATCTGAAATGCTTCTTCCTGCAGCAGATAAGAACAAATACAGAGACCCACAACAAGATACTATGGGAGGGGGAGAGAGAGGGAGGGAGGGAGAGAGAGAGAGAGAGAGAGAGAGAGAGAGAGAGAGAGAGAGAGAGAGAGACTTTGGAACACACACAGCTCTAAATGGGATGTATCCATCAAATCCCTCCTTTCAGAGCTCAGGAAACCCTGCTGAAGAGGAGCTGGAAAGAGTAGGGGGACACAGAGGGGACTGAGGACACCAGGAGAACAAGGGCTTCTAAAATAACGGAGCAAAGCGCATATGAGCTCACAGAGACTCAAGCAGCATGCACAGGGCCTGCAGAGGTCTGTACAAGGTCCTCTGCATATATATTACAGCTTTCAGTTTAGTACTTTTATGGGACTTCTGCATGTGTAAACAAGTGGGTCTCTGGTTCTTGTGCATTCTCTATGGGGTCTTTTATTTGCCTATTGGCTTGTTTTGTCCAACTTTGATATGATGGCTTTTATTTTATCTTATTAGATTTTATTTTATTATATTTTGTTATTGTCTAGAAATTTATTTCTTTCTAGTGAGAGACAGAAAGGGAGTAGATCCAGATGGGAGAGGAGGTGGGGAGCAACTGAGAGAAGAAGGGGGAGGAGAAACTATACTCAGATAAAAAAGAAAAATAAAAAATATAAAAAGTAAGAGAAAGTTTAATTAGGTGCCAATGAATGCAGTGTCCATAAAATAGCATAAAACCATCTATTTCTTGGCTTTAAAAATTCTTGTCAGCTAATACTTCTTGGTATTAGCAATCATGTGGGGGTTTGGTGTCTGCAGATGGGATGGATCCCTACATGCAGCAGTCTCCGGATGGCCTTTCCTTCAGTTTCTGTTCCATTTTTTTGTCCTTGTCTTTCCTTTGGACAGGAACATTTCTGAGTTAAAATCTTTGAGATGTGTGGGTGGCCCTATCCCTCAACTGGGGGCCCATGCTCATCTACTGGAGGTGGTCTCTACAGGTTGTATCTCCTGTTTGTTGGGTATTTAGGCTAAAGCCATTGCCATTGGTTCCTGGGAGCCTCTTACTTCCTTGGAGTCTGGGACTTTCTAGTGGCTACCCCCAGTTCCCCATCCTCTGCTGCTACATATTTCTATTCAATTTCCTGATCCTCTGAACTTCCCTCTTGTCTTTTTCAATACCTGTTCCTGCCCCTCTTTTCCCCTCCCTCTTCTGTCTCCCTCCTAGGTCCCTCACTCCCTCTACTCCCGTGATTATTTTGTTCCCCATTCTATGTAGGACTGAAGCAGCTACACGTTGGTCTTCCTTTTTCTTAAGCTGTATATGGTTTGTGAATTGTATCATGGGTATTCCAAGCTTTTGAGCTAAAATCCACTTATCAGTGAGCATATAGCATGTGTGTGTTATTTTGTGTCTGTGTTACCTCTTTCAGGATATTTTCTAGTTCCATCCATTTGCCTGTGAATTTCATGAAGTCATTGTTTTAATAGCTGAGTAGTACTCCATTGTGTAAATGTACCACCTTTTCTGTATCCATTCTTCTGTAGAGGAACATCTGGGTTGTTTCCAGCTTCTGGTTATTATAAATAAGGCTGCTATGAACATCGTGGAGCAAGTGAGCCTGCTGTTCCCTGAGAGGTTCCACCAGCACCTTACCAATACAGATGCAGATCCTCACAGCCAATCAATAGACTAAGCCTGGGGACCCCAATGAAAGAGCTAGGGGAAGGTCTGAGGCGCTGAAGGGATTGCAACCCTATAAGAAGATGACTATCAACTAACGACCACCCAGAGCTCCCTAGGACTAAACCACCAATCAAAGAGGGAGCCAGGATTCCAGATACATACGTAGCCGAGGATGGCTTTATTTGACATCAGTGGGAGGGGAGGGAGGCTTGATGCCCCAGTGTAGGGGGATATTAGAGGGGTGAGGCTGGAGTGGGTGAGTAGGTGGAAGAGCATCCTCATAGAGGCAAAGGGGAGGGGGAAAGGGGGTTGGTTTGGGAGAGTTTGTGGAGGGGTAACCGGAAGGGGGATATTATTTGAAATGTAAATGAATAAAATGACTAAAAAATTCTTCTTCCTCTTCTTTTCTGCTTCTGCTTCTTTATCATCATCATCATCATCATCATCATCATCATTATTATTATTATTATTTTATTATTTTATTATTATTGTGTATGTATGTGTGTGTACACATGTCCTTGTGAGTGTGTGGAAGTCATAGGACAACCCTCAGGGATAGGTTCCTTCCTTCCACCATGGAACTGGGGATTAAACTCAGGTTCTCAAGCTTGATGGCAAGTGCCTTACTTACTTACTTACTTTGAACCAATCCCACCAGATCTCTCCTGTCTTTTCTAAAAACAAAACAAAACAAAACAAAACAAAACAAAAAACCAAAACCAAAAACAACAACAACAAAAAAACTTGGGTCCTGGTTAAAGATAGGCTTGATCTACTCAACTATTTGTAACATATAAGGTGTGCCAGGTACTGTGTTAGGCCCAAGGATTCTGTCAGCCACTGTGAGATAACACTGCATATGCCACGTCTGATAGATGGCCTAGCAGGCTGGATCAGCATGCTGTCATTTTCCTAGGGAGGATCGCTTTCTGAAATGCCCTCTAGCATTTACTGCTAAGGCTGCATGCGTCCTCCTCATCAAGTTATGAATCTGACATCCGTCAGTTCTCAAAGGAGACAGGGTTTCTGCCTTTTCTTTGCAGCCAGACTTTCCCAGCAGCTGGCAGAATCCAGTAAGGGGGTGCGGGGAGCTGCACAGGCCCCGCCAAGTACCACCCCACTGCCATTCTGCTTTGTGACACTGCGACCTCCTCCTGCTCTTTGTCCTGACAGGTATCTGTATGGAGCTCCATCTAGAGACTGCACTGACAGCTCTCCTTCTTGATCTTCAGGCTTGGTTCCCAGGGAGACCTCCTTATATCATGTTTTATTCATGGTGTCTCCAAGGTGGCTGTTTTCATGGTAAAAGTCAGTGCGAAGGGAGGGAAGCAGTAAATGAACCTGCAATAAAACTTGAGGGTAATAATAAAGCCACCTGTTTGTCTTCTGAAAAACTACTATCAGAGCCTTAGGTTTTGAGGGAATAAGTGAATTTTTAGGTCTTAAAGGAAATCTTTCCATAGGGGAAGAACTACTCCCCAATATTGTCATCTAACTGTACTGGAGATATGAAAAATGTAGGTTAGAGAGACGAATATATCTTTTTCAGGAAAAGATGGCAAAGCAGATACCTTAGACCAGTGGTTCTCAACCTGTGAGTTGTCAGCCTAGAATCTATGTGTGTGTGTGTGTGTGTGTGTGTGTGTGTAATGATTCATAATGGTATCAAAATTATGAAAAACATCAAAAGTTATGAAATAGCAATGAATATAGTTTTATGGTTGGGGGTTCACCACAATACAAGGAACTGTATCACAGGGTCACAGTGTTAGGAAGGTTGAGAACCACTGCCTTAGACTATAGCCCGGAAAAATGATGGGATATGTGGAAAACAGCTTGAAAGATGCTCTAAGGACAGCCATGGAAAGAGGCGAGAAGTCATGAAAAGTATAGAGTCAATATTTATTCTTTTTCTCCTTAAAAGATTTCTTCACCATAACTGCCATTACCTTTCCTGAAGGAATGAGAGTTAATTGTCTTTATCTGTAGGGTTGCAACTTTGGGCTCAACCAACATTAGATCAGAAATATTTGAAAATAACATTGTGTCTTTCTTGAGCATGTGCACGACATTTTCCTGGTTTTATTCTTTCATATTTTTTCATATAACACAGCAACTGCTTACAAAGAACTTCTGTTGTATAAAGTGGGTAAGGAATAGAGATGACTGTGAGTGTACAGGTAGGTGTGTAGAGGTGCTGTGTGAGTTCTATACCATCTCCTATACTGGCCTTGAATAGCTTTAGATTTAGGTATCCAGGAGGGGTTCTGGAACAAATTCTTCAGACTACCAAGTGATAGCTATGAGTGTGTATCTTTATACTTCATTAGTTAAGCATTTAAAGTGGAAAGTATAATATTAATTGCCTATTCCACCTGTCCCAAGTCCACAAAAAACCAGGGTGTTGACCTGTAGCCACTTGGGAGGCCGAGGTAGGAAAATCACAAGCTCAGGGCTAGCCAGGGAAACTTTATTTTAAGTGTGTGTGTGTGTGTGTGTGTGTGTGTGTGTGTGTGTGTACACGTGTGTGGAATCTCACAGATGCCAGAAGAGGACATTAGATCCCAAGGAGTTAGAGTTACAGGTAATTCTGAACCCAATGTGGGTGCTGGAAACTGGGCTTAAGTTTTCTGCCAGAGGAACAAGTGCTCTTAATCACTGAGCCATCCTTTCAGCCTTTAGCCAGGACAACTTAATGACATCCTGCCACAAATTAAAAAGTAAAATGATGGCTGGAGATGTATCTCCAGAGGATTTGACTTAGCATGTACAAGGTCATAGGTTTGATCCCGCTTTATAAACAAAACCAGAACAAATCTTTCCCTCAAACCAATGGTCAAGCATTATTAGATAGAGAGAATATAATATTTTGTTAATTTTGTGATGTAATCTGTATGCACATATATCAATACCTTGAGAATTATGGTCTTCTCATGCCGGGTGATGTTGACACTGTGCGGCTGTCCATTGGCCATGTTCCTGTGGTCTACATCAATATTGAATGGCTCTCTGGTTCCTCCCAGGTTATACCGGATCTGCAAGTTTCCTTTGGGAGCAAAAGAAAAGAGGCCCAGTGTATTTTTTTTTCTGGAAGTTTATTTCAATGACACCTCACCCACTGTTGCAGTTCTAGCTTCACATAGACCCTGTGCTCTCCATGCCCACAGGTACCATTCCAGTCTTGGATTTGGACCCATTACCAAGAGGCTCTGGTTATTAGTACCAGGCTCATACATGTTCATAACTTGCTAGTGACAAACCTCAGTGACCATTATCAAGTTTAAGCAGTGGATGGTATAAATGTTGTGAGTGGGGTTGGTGTCTGGAAATGAAGAATGAGGACAAATGCCATATAGTATTGTGGAGATTCTTGCAAGCTCACAAAATGCTCCAAGAAATAAAACACAAATCCCAAGTGCAGGGATTGCCTCACTGTAGCAGTAAAGTGTGACATTTGGCATATAAAGGAATCATGAGCCTTCAATATTAAAAATGAACATAATTTGCAAAAGATAAGTTGCATGGGATTTTTAGAGGCCCCATTGAGACCAAAGAGACAAAGTAATGAATTGTATTCAAGGAACAGGATTAATAAAATGCAATTTAAGGACAAGACAGATATCCCAGGTCCCCCGAGGCCTTACCAATGATAGTTCATGCTGTCTTCTCATTTTCCTTCCTTCCTTCCTTCCTTCCTTCCTTCCTTCCTTCCTTCCTTCCTTCCTTCCTTCCTTCTTTCTCTTTCTTTCTTTCTTTCTTTCTTTCTTTCTTTCTTT
>JADRCD010166979.1:10513-28642 GCA_019843815.1 Montemys delectorum
TTCTTTCTTTCTTTCTTTCTTTCTTTCTTTCTTTCTTTCTTTCTTTCCCTTTCCTCTTTCTCTCTCACACACTCACTCTTCATAGTACCACTTTTATTTTTCATTTATGATCTTTAAATGACATATTTTCTCATTTTACACTTAAATTGGTTTCATATACTTAATAATATTTGACATCTTAAAGGTTACAGATGTATACAGCAGTCCCTAGCAAGAGTTTGATTAACACATCATCAGTGGATTCTTTGCTGATTCTCAGTCTTCTTTCAGAGGAAAGAACTGATGTTCTAGTTTTAAATTATAAGAGAAAACTTCAGTAACCAAAATTAGAAAGTAAACAAACAAAAGAAATAAGGAACTAGAGAAGCAATTCGACTGTTAAGAGTATATACTATTTTTGTAGAGGTCCTGAGTTTGGTTCTTGGCACCCACACTGGTTAGCTCATAAGTAGCTATTACTCTAGCTCAGGGAATCTGATGCTCTCTTCTAGACTCAGCAGGCATTGGACCTACACATGCCTACAGTCCTCCCCACATAATTAAAATGTTTTTTATAAATGTTACCTAAAATTTCATTATCTAGAGAGAACTAACTACTCTAGGCACCTTGGCAGTCTCCACTGCAGACATTTCTCATGCACACATTTAACACATGTATATAAATGAGTGTAATGATTTCAAGTCCTATCCTCCCATATTTAGACATTTCAGCATTACACATGCCATTTAGAATGTAACATCATGCTTCTGCAGTTGAAAGAAGCGTTTGTGGGTATAATCAAGAATTAATTGCATTTCCTATTTTTGTTTTCTGAACAAAATTCAATAAATCACTATTTTTGAATTTTTATCTTTACATCTTAATTTTTTTTTGCTATGGTATTCCTACCAAGCACTTACAATGTTTGTCTTCCAAATGTGTCTACATTTACTAATTCTTTTTTATTGCAGGAGCTACATGGATTCTATTAGAGGAGATGGTCGACTCTCTGTGACCAGTCCCTTCCCCATTTATTATAGCACTGCATTCCCCCATTTTCTGACTGTACTGAGGCTGCTGTCTCCTGGGCCTGAGGTCCTCTGGAAGGGCATTTAGCACAGATCTGGACCTTTATCTTGGACTTGAGATCTACATTAGGCTTCCACCATCCACTGCTTGGGTTTCCTCAGTCATTTCTGGGTCCTTCACTGGCTCTGTCCTTTATCATCCTCTTTCAGTAGCCATTCAATCTTAGACATTGTTTCAGCTGCAGGAACACCAGACTCCAAATCTGTAATCCAGCCAAACTTCTATCCTGATCTGACTCTTTTCAACCTTCAGTTCAATATTTCTGCTTGGATGTCTCTTTGGCACCTTGGACACGGCATTGGCCATCTATCTTATCATCATCTTATCCACTTTGGTGAATGGTCATTTTAGGCTTCCAGTTATTCTTATTACCACCCTAGCTAGCTCTTCCATTTTCAATATTTCATGCACTGTGAGAAATTCTTGCCTTCGTCTTCAAAGCAGACCCTGAATCTTACAATTTTTTGTTTGTTTTTTGTTTTTGTTTTTGTTATTGTTTTGTTTTTTGAGACAAGGTTTCTCTGGGTAGCCTTGGCTGTCCTGGAAGTCACTCTGTAGACCAGGCCGGCCTCGAACTCAGAAATCCACCTGCCTCTGCCTCCCAAGTGCTGGGATTAAAGGCATGCGCCACCACCATCCGGCTAATTTCTTTTTTTTTTAAAATTTATTTTTTATTAGATATTTTCTTTATTTACATGTCATATGATATCTCCTTTCCCAGTTTCCCCTCTGGAAAAAAATAAAAAAAAAATAAAACAAAAACAAAAACAACAAAAAAAACCCCTGTTCTCTCCCCCCTACCCCTGCTCAACAACCCACCCTCTCCCACTTCCTGGCTCTGGCATTCCCCTACACTGGGGCATAGAACCTTCACAGGGCCAAGGGCCTCTCCTCCCATTGATGACTGACTTGGCCATCCTCTGCTACATATGCTGCTGGAGCCATTAGTCCCACCATGTGTATTCTTTGGTTGGTGGTTTAGTTCCTGGGAGCTCTGAGGGTATTAGTTAGTTCATATTGTTGTTCATCCTAAGGGGCTGCAAACCCTTTACCTCTTTGGGTCCTTTCTCTAGATCCTTCCTCGGGAGCTAGTACTCAGTCCAATGGATGGCTGTGATCCTCTACTTCTGTATTAGTCGGGTGCTGTCAGAGCCTCTCAGGAGGCAGCTATATCAGGCTCTTGTCAGTCAGCACTTGCTGGCATCCACAATAGTGTCTGGATTTGATGATTGAATATGGGAAGGATTCCCAGGTGGAGCAGTTTCTAGATTTCCCTTCATTCAGTCTCTGTTCTTATTTATTCCATTTCTACCTGCGAAACACCATTTGCCTGGATGGTTGCAGCAGTCTCCACACTAAATTCTCCTGTCTTATCCCAGTCTTCTGTACAAGTCTGCTCTTTGCCCCTCTTTATTCCACACAGAGGTCAGGGTGAACCTCACACATAATGCACTGATGAATTACTATGTCACTTAGGGTCATAGTAATTTTCTCATATACGGACTTATAAGGCATAGTAATTGTCTTATACCGACTTCCACGCTCACCTTTCTCTACCTTCTCACTTTTGTTTTTCCAGACAGGGTTTCTCTGTGTAGCCCTGGCTGTCCTGGAACTCACTCTGTAGACCAGGCGGACCTCGAACTCAGAGATCCACCTGCCTCTGCCTCCCAAGTGCTGGAATCAAAGGCGTGCGCCACCACCGCCCATGACCTTCTCACTTCTTTCCTAGCTCAGTCCTCACCTGTATACACCCAGCCTGTCTTCTAGCTGCCACCCTGGAAGGCCAGAAAGTTCTGGCCTCAGGACTTTTACACTCAGGGCTCTTCTGATAGAATGTTCTCTCCCAAGTTCCTGCGTATCTGACCCTGACCTCCTTCAGCTATTTGTTCCTGGGTCATATGCCTAAGGAGTATTCCCGTGACTTCTCCATAAACGGGGAAGCTTTCCACACCTTTCCCTCGTCTAGGCTCTTCCATTTCTGCCTTACGCTCCATGCCCCTAACAATTCTCACATATGGCGTCCTCTAGATTCCATTTCGTTTCTTTGTCTGTCTCATATTTCAGTGAAAGAGCTCCGAGAGAGCAAGGATATTAATTTCTGCTTCTTGAGACTGTAACCACTCTTTAAGACACTGCCTGGTTAGGAGGTACCTGTAAATATGTTTATAAAAGGCAAGGGCCTTTATGCTTTCTTCCCAATATTTTCTTTGCAAACAAACCAGAGAGATCTTTCAAAAAACACATAATTGATTATTTCGTTGCTTCATTTAAAATCTTTCAGTGCCTTTCACAGGATGAAGGCTTATATTCCTGATGTAGTTATGGAGTCCTGTCCTCTGGGAGCTGTGCTTGTTGCTTTATTACAAATCATGACATTTTCTCTCTCATATCTAAGCTACCTTGGATTCTCTAGAAAGTTCCATTCTCTACCTACCTCTGCTCCCTCTGGCCAAGCTGTCCTCTCCAATTAGTGTTTCCCTGATATTTTATAGAATACAAAGTAATCCTATTTGCACTTAAGGAGATGATTAGTCAGGTTCTTGGTAACTAATGCAGAAAAATCAAGTTGTCTTGGCTGGTGTGTGTGTGTGTGTGTGTGTGTGCGCGCGCGTGTGTGTGTATGTGTCTATGTGTGTGCCTATGTGTGTGTCTATGTGTCTGTCTATCTGTCTGTCTGTGCCTGTAACTGTGTGCATTTGCACATATATGCCCTACGCATGTAAAGGACAGACGTTGACACTAAATGGTTTCCTTAGTTGCTTTCCATCTTAATTTTTGAGGCAGTCTCTCACTGAGTCTGGAGGTCACTTACTTGGCTGGTCTGGCTGGCTAGCGAGCCCCAGGGATCCTCTTGCCTCTTTTCCTGGCTTTAGGATTACAGTTGTGGCTGACACGACATCCAGTTTAGGTATTAGATAGCTTAGATAAGCAGCTATCTACTTATTCATTGTTCATTTTTTCATTTTGTTGTAAAAATATACATAGTGTCTAGGCAAAGCCCAGCTTTCTTAAAGCTTCAAAGTGAGCTGTCGGTCTGACTATAGGTGTGGAGTGGAATTCCAATACTGACAACTGTCCCAGATTCCCAGCACGGGTCAGGTGCTATGTGTAGATCTGGGGACACAGAGTCACGTGAAAGAAAGGCAACTTCTTCCATAGGCTGGAGGTCAGGGGAGCTAATAATAATGCAAAACCTTGGCACATTTCTTCTACTGTTCACCAATGGTCTATTTGTTTGCTACCTCTATTAAGTTATTTTCATCTTTTTTCTTTTTTTATGGATTCCTTGAGCTTTGTAAATATGATTTAAAATTCTAGTAAGTGCTTCACATAATGTTAACAGAAATTATCTGCTCTGAGAAGAAGCGATGAGCTGAAATTTAAATGTATAGGTAGTGACTATCTATAAACAATTATGGCAACATTCAAGTAATACCATTTAAATGATGCATTTATTCCTTTCAAACAACAGCATAAGAGGACCACTAAGTGATGGTAGGAAGAATGTTAATATTTATCCATTAAAGTAAAATATTATTCAAATAGGGAGACACTTCCTTATCTCATGTTCATCTCCCAAGTGAATTAAAGCCATTATAAGGAATTGCTCTTTTATTGGCTGCAGCAAATCACATGCTTAACAGATTTACTATCTCCTGAACATCACCACTACCATCAGCAAACACTTACAGGGAACCTATTACAGGGAGGAGATGTAGTGCTGGGAGTTTTGCATTTCTCTGGAAAGACAGGGCATATTTATAACAGAGACCAAATGATAATACACTGAGTGTCAAACAAGTGAAACTTAAAGGGTAATTGGAATTTGAAACCAGAAGTCATCAGAAGGAGGTCAAGGCTTATAGCAGAAGGCACCTACTGTGTGCATTATAGAGGAAAGGGAGTGGGATCAGGTCAGGGGGTGTTGTGAGCATAAGAGCTGAACACATATGGCCACAGAGTTTTATTAAGCATGAGTTTGTGAAATCGTGGAGTAAGCAATGTCAAGTAAGTGATGTGAGGCATAGACTGAACTGGCAGGCTGGCTAGAGTGCTTACTAACCTTTATGTGGTGGTTTGAATGAGAATGGTCCCATAAGAAGTCATTCATATGTTCGAGTACTTGGTCCCAGGTCATGGAATTGTTTGGGAAAGATTGGAAGATGTGGGCTTTGTTGGTGGAGGTCTGTTACTGAGGCGCAGAAAGAGGGAGTACTTCGAGTTTCCATTCACAATATGTTTTTGCTCTGCTTCCTATTTTCAGACTGGGATATGAGCTCTCAGCTTCTTCTCCAGCACCCAGCCTGCCTATGGCCATGCTCATACAGAATGATGAGCTACCCACAGATTATCTAAGGCAGCAGCAAAAGGGAGAGTCAGAATTTGAATCTAGATAGGTCTTCCCCCAAAAGACTGATGGGTCTCAACACAAAGGTTATGGGATTCCTCTCTCATGTTTCTAGTGTGTGTTTCACCAATTGACGTTTAGTAGAGATACAATACAGTTCCCTACTCAGTCATATGTTTGTAAGGGAAGACTGGCCACCTTGCCGAGGTAGGAAAGGCAGAAGGTGCTGAAGCAGAGAAAAGGAAGAACTCTGACAGGGTGTTTGGGACATGGCTTCCATCAATTCTTCTCAGATATATAAGTGGTGAGACAGCTGGAGTCTCTAGTGAGGGGGCTGTAATCATAACCTCATCATTTTTGCCGTGCCATTCAGGTGTGTTTAGCTTCTGTGGTGTCAATGTGAAAGATATCAGAAAGCTTGAGTTAGAAGAGGTTTGCTTTCGAGTACCGTAGTAGGAACAAAGGTCATGGGTCACTGTGAGGGTAGGTTCTATGGAACTTCATTGTCTGCATGGCTCACAAGAACCAGAAAGGCAGACAATGATTTGAGGATGAGAACATAGCCTCTGAGAGACAGTGGTAGCTGTCAGGACAAGGAGGGTTCAGGGAAGCTGACTCTTGAAAATAAAGAGCCTTTGATATGTGAAGTCTGATAAAATCAGGATATTTAGTTAAGGCTTTTAAATTGCTTAGTCTTCAGCCTCCCCTGTGCATTGGCATCCATAGACTTTATTGGTGATGTCTGTCTGTCTGTCTGTCTCCTGAATACTTTTTTTGAACATTCTAACTATAAATGTGAGTTAACATTGGTATTTGAAGATGACGTAGATAATGGTAGATGTGGTATTTGGAGAGTGGAATGGCTACATTTCCCCCAACACTTTTAAGGATGGCTTACCAAACCTACAAATAAAATGTCTTGTGTTGTTTTTGAAACGCAACCAGAATATTTTGGGGATGCCTGCAATAGAGAGTTCTACATCCAGAGAGCCCCACATACTCCTTACAAGCTGATTATACAAGACTATTAATCTTTACACACCCAGCTTTGCCATCCAGAGGAAAGGATGAAAATTATGTCTACCACACAGGGTTGTGGGAGTCATCAGAACCAATGCATCTAAAGCACTTAGGAGAGTGCTGTGCATAGGTAAGCACCACTGTCTGGCAGTCATTACTGTAGAATTGATCGACTTAAGCTCTTTCACATGATAAACGCCCATAGAGGATGCATGTTGTGTGGATGTAGGCAATGTGCATGGATACTACCATGTATAGAGCTGGGAAGCAAATTTTAGCAAGGAAGTAACAGAGGAGCAGACAGCACACTGTCCATGAGTACATGCTCATTGGATTCTTGATATGCTCAAAGTGAGAGACTTCTCTTGTGAAATATGGGAAGCCACAGGCTGTCTGCCTACCAGGAGGCTGGTACACAAGAGAGAACAGAAATGGATTAAAAAATCCACTGAGCCTGATTCAGGCCAGTAATTGCCTGAACCCCTGAAGCATAGGGGTTGAGCACTCTTCTCTCTTGAGCTGTTGCTTTCTGATTTTACCTGTTTATTTTTTACTAGAAAAGTGACACACACTCAAAATGAGCATCTGATATGCACAGAATGGTGTCATTTGGGAGGAACGAGTCATGCATAAAAATCACAGTCTAAGCACACACTGTTGCGCTTCTGCTTTATCCATATTTGTTTTCTAGAGCCAAGTTGATAATATGCATTCAAGGCTCTATCTTGCTTTTCCTTAGTGTAGCCTTATATTATATGAACTGCTCCTATGTCTTAATGACTTTACATGAACACTATTTTAATGGGCACATGATGGTCCATAAAACAATGGCTCTACTTTACTAAAGAGGACCTTCTGGATTCTTTTATTTTATAAGCAATACTACAATGAGCATATTCATGATAAAGATTCTGATTTGGGCTTTTTTTTTTAAATTAATAAATTCTAAAAGGAAAACTTTGGGCTCTGGGACATACACTTTTCTTTCATCTTTTTTCCTTTTTTAAACCTGGGTGCATTGCCCACAGAGTGTATTTGAAAATTCACAATTTTCCAAATATTTAGCTCAATTGTAATATTTTGGCCCTCATAGAAGAAAATCTTGTTCTCTAAGATGCCTTAGCACTGGAATATCCATTAAAGAGCAAGAAAGGAGCTGGCCAGTAGGAGAGAAATCCTCTGTATTTTTAACTTAAAAAGTTCATAAGAAGTTTAACTTAGATATTCTCTTCATACAACTAAAATACATGTATATATAGGTTTTAGAGTGCATGTTTATATGTATACTTCTTTCCTAACAAGACTCTTTTATAGAGGGCACTGCTGAATGTCAAAGTCATTTGCATATACTCATTTGGATCCTTTGGCTTAGTGTACAGAGGATAGCTCTCATGGACCTGTCAATTGTCAAGCACAGAGTAGGAGGGGCCCACTTGGCCTATTCCTCCCAGCTGAACTATAGCCTACCAATGGATTCTGGGTGAGGCACAAACACTGTTTTCAGTTTTTTTATCCACTGATGAGCCCACCATGCTCCAATGGATAGATGCACATTAGTTAAACTTAGTGGCCATAAAACAAGAATTCTCAACAGAGGAATCTCGAATGGCCAAGAAGCACTTAAAGAAATGCTCAGTGTCCTTAGTCATCAAGGAAACACAAATCAAAATGACCCTGAGATTCTACTTTATACTAATCAGAATGGCTAAGATAAAAAATTCAAGTGACAGCACATACTAGCAAGGATATGGAGAAAGGGGAACACTTATCCATTGCTGGTGGGGTTGCGAACTTGTACAACCACTCTGGAAATCAATCTGGTGGTTTCTCAGAAAAATGGAAATAGTTCTACCTAAAGACCCAGCTATACCACTATTGGGCATATAGACAAAAGATGCTCCACCATACCATAAGGACACATGCTCCACTATGTTCATAGGAGCGTTATTCACAATAACCAGAAACTAGAAACAACCCAGATGTCCCTCAACACAATGGAATACTACTCAGCTATTAAAAACAAGGATACCATGAAATTTGCAGGCAAATGGATGGAGCTAACCCAGACCCAAAAGGACATGCATAGTATATATTCACTGATAAGTGGATATTAGCCATAAAGTACAGAATACCCATGACGCACTACACAGACCCAAAGAAGCTAAACAAGAAGGAAGGCCCAAGCAAGGATGCTTGAATCACACTTAGAAGGGGGAACAAAATAGTCATAGGAGGCAGAGGGAGGGAGAGAGGGAAGAGGATGGGAGAGGGGAAGAAGAGGGAAATGCGGGGCATGATCAGGTGTATGGGGAGACAAGAGAGAGACCCAGAGGCCATGAGAATGAATGGAAATTTGCAGCTGCCAGGGGTGGGTGGGATGAGAGGAATCTTTAGGATGACCCAGAGAACTGAGGTGGTAGATGCTCCCAGGGGTCACTGTGGGTGACCTTAGCCAAGATGCTTACATGGACCCTGAGGAGACCACCCACTGTACCAGGCAGGACCCCCAGTAGAGGTATGAGGATACCATCCCACTCACAAAACTTTTGACCCAAAGTTTGTTTTGTCTAAAAGAAATGCAGGGACAAAGAAGGAGCAGAGATAAAGGAATGGACAGCCAATAACTGGCCAAATTTTAAACCCACCCATGGGCAAACACCAATCCCTGACATTATTAATGATATTCTGTTATGTTTACAGACAGGAGCCTAGTGTAACTGTCCTCTTAGAGGCTCTACCCAGGAGCTGACTGAAACAGATGCAGAAACCCACACAGCCAAATATTGGATGGAGGCCAAGGACCCTTATGAAGAGTTGGGAGAAGGATTGAAGGCCTTGAAGGGGATAGGAACCCCACAGGATGGCCAACAGAGTCAACTAATCTAGACCTTTGAGAGCAATCAAAGACTGAACCACCAACCAAAGAACACACAGGGGCTTAAATGAGTGAGGCCCCTGGCACATAAGTCGAAAACATGCACCTCAGTCTCCACATTACACCCCCTGCCCCCAACAATTGGAGCTGAGGCTCTCCCTAACGCTGAAGCCTGACTGGGGTATCTGTTTCCCAACAGGGCTGCCGTGTCTGGCCTCAGAGACAGAGGGTGCACCGACCCTGGCAGAGACTTGATGAGCTAGGGTTGGGGAGATATCTTGGGGAGGGCACCCTCTCAGTGGAGAAGGGGATGAGGGATAGGTTTCTGTGGGCAGACAAGAAGGAGGCAGCATTTGATGTAAATTAATTGATTAAAAAGCAAAAAGAGACATGAATGTAGGAAAGGGCTTTATAGGGATGAAGTGGGGTGGTAAAAGCGGAGAGGGGGAATAAGAGAGGGTGAGGGTGCCAATACTCAGAATATACTATCTATGTATGAAACTATCAAAGAACACATTTAATAACGGATAAAAAGAATGCCTTCAAATGACTTGAAAGATAGTTCAGTGGGTAGAGTGGGTAGAGCACTAGTTATACAAGTATGAGTACCCTAGTCTTGATTCTCAGAAAGGTGAATGCAATAGCTTATGTCTGTAATTCCAGCATGTTGATGCTGAGCTGGGAGACAGAGATAGGAGAATTCCAGATTCTCTCGGGCTAATCAGGCCTATGTAGTGGTGAACAATAAGAGATACTATCTCAAAGAAGAGGCAAGGCAGAGACTGACACATGTGGATGTCTTATGACCTTCACATAAGTGTACACCTGAATTTAACACTCCTCATGCCCCGGTCTAAAAGGAGGTTTATGTTTTTCAAGACTGACTTGACTTCCAAGGATTCACAAGTGAACCCCCCAATTCTTCCAGCAACTGTCTCTCTATGAATCTATGAGCATAAAATTCAGAGAGGCTTTAGGGATGGCAATATTTCTGATTTTCTACTTTTATTGAGAGTTTCTACATTTTATTGGAATCTATTGACAAACTATCATGAGTCAGGACCATTCATTGATTAATCTGTGATTATTTTTACTACTTTAGAGCATGCCACTACTTTGCACAATAGCAGAGGTATTTGTTTGACAGGATTAAGAAGAATCATTATACATACAAAACCATCTCATGATCACTTAATAAGAAAAGAGCCTAAGATTATTACATCAAGTTGTTGGGGTAACCTGGATAGCAAAATGAGGTTCAAAGGAGTCAGGTACTTTGCTCAGCATCCCGTGGGGAATAGGTCATCAAACAAACAGTTCTGACTCACTGCTGTTCATCACCAAATGAAGTCAGGACTAGGATTCAAGCAGGTCAGGAAGCAGGAACTGATGCAGAGGCCATGGAGGGATGCTACTTTCTGGCTTGCTCAGCCTGCTTTCTTATAGAACCTAAGACTACCAGCCCAGGGATGGCACCACCCACAGGGGGCCCCCTTGATCACTAATTGAGAAAATGCCTTACAGCTGGGTCTCATGGAGGCATTTTCTCAACTGAAGCTTTTTTCTTTATGATAACTCCAGCTTGTGTCAAGTTGGACACAGAACCAGGCAGTACACTTGCCCTTACCTGTGGGCTTGACCAGCACAGCTAGGAAGTCAGTGGTGAGGGAGCTGACGTAGAGGAGGATGCAGGGTGCCTTGGTAGTGCTGAAGCTGAAGTGGATCTGCTCCTGGGCCAGGTCTGGAGCCAAGTGCTGCTGCTGGTCTGCAGAATTCTCTGCCCTGCTGCCTGTGTCTCTGGCAGTGACCGCTGGGGCCTGAAAGTTATATCGAAGCCACATGCCCTCTTCAAAAAAGGCACCAACATCTGTAGAGAAGGAAGGACAAATTTGAAAAAATGATGAGAGAAGACTGAGGCCTATGCTAGCTATGCTTGGAATTTGGGTGAACTGTTGTTATCAATACAAATACTCTATTGAAAATACAGCATGTAGCAGAACAAGGAAACCTGTAAGATTGAAACAAAAATAGTAGTAAAAAACTTAATATGGAAGGTTCATGCCTTTAATCCCAGCACTCAGGAAGCCAAGGCTGGAAGAGTTCCTATTCAAGGCCAGCCTGGGCTGCATAGCAAGACCTTGCCTAGAAATAAAACAAAACAAGGAATTAAAGGCACAGAACTAAGATCATATTAGAAAAATAAGTAATATATAATATGCCCTGGCTTTCTGGCTGAAGAGACTACTGAAAATAAAGGCAGAATTATAACACAAACTTAATTTCAGAAGCCCATAGGGAAATACTCCTTGAGACTGGATTTGATTTGGTTATCCAAACAGTAAAGCCCTTAAGATCTAACACTTGAGAAGTTTTGAGGGTTTGAAATCACAAGATAGGACATTAGAGAGACCTGGTTTCAAATTGAGCTCTGTGGTTCCTGAACTGCCTGACTGGAATTTAACCAACTTCCACAGGCCATGGTATTTCATCTTGGAAGCTGAGAGCAATTAGTACTAATACATAGTATCTATCAGCGTTACTATCCTTATGACTAAAAAATTAATAGAAAGATTCCTGGCTCTTTATGAGTGAGCCCTTTCCTACAGCCTAATCTGAGCTAGTTTCTTTGTAATCACTTCCTGGCAGGGAAGTCCTTCTGCGGATTCCCTACTGTCTGGTAACCACCATCTTGAAGTTACCAGTAGTCACCTGCAGGCTGAGCCACTCTATTTCACTGCTACTGTTTGTAGCTCTCTCTTCATACCTCATCTCTGAAGCATTTCTCAAATCTCATTGCTGAGGCACCCCGTTATGCTTGCAGCACTTGACACCCAACTAAATTAATGCCTTGTAGAATATATTTCATAACATACTACTCCATGCTGCAATTAATAGGATATGACAAGTTTTTAAAAAGTTATTTATAGAGACAGTGTTTATATGCATTATATGAAGATGTGTTTCTGACCTTCCTTGCCTGTCTAAGGTATATGCTGATTGGTTAAAATAAAAAGCCTAAGGTCTATAGCAAAAAGTAGGATAGAATGTGGCACATCCAGCAGAGAAAGAGGAGCCCTTGGAAAGAGTGAGGCAGGGAGATTCACCACCGAACTACAGGGGAAATCTGATGTATGAAACTGAGGAGAGGTGACCAGCCATGTTGCAGAATTTCAATTACTTTAAACAGGATATTTGAGTTCCAAGCTAGTTGGGAGCAAGCTAACTTAAGGCCAAAAGCATTGTGAATAAAAATAATCCTCCTTGTCATTATCTGGGAGCTGGGGCAGACACAGAAAAGCCTGAATGGTTACAATTATTATTATTGTTTTCTGAGACAGGCCGTGCTCAAACTCCCTGTCTTCCTGCTTTAGCTTCACAAGTATTAGGATTACAAGCCTGTATCAATACATACCTTAGTTTTTAATGTATGTATGTATGTATGTATGTATGTATGTATGTATGTATGTATGTGTATGTATGTTTGCAATGCATATATGTATTTATTGTGTGTGTCCATGTGTGTGCATATCTTAGGTGCATATGTGGAGATCAGAGGACAACTTGTGGGAATAGGTTTTCTTCTTCTACCATGTGGGTCTCCAGACAGAACTCAGGCAATCATGCTTGTTGGCAAACAGTTTACTGCTGAGCCATCTTGCCAGTCCCAGCACTGTGGTTTTTAGCAGCATACTTTCATCTTGGGAACTGGCATTTATTATTTCTGAAAAAGTTATTATAGAAGAGTGGAGTCAGATACCCCGGAAGGACCTTCAGTCTTGTCAAATGCACTGATTTGGGTCAATGGCTTGAATCTCTTTTTTTCTTCTTTATGAACTGGGTCCTGGTGGGTGGCTGTGAGGATTAAGCAGCTATGTGTGTTTGACACAGAGCCTAGTGCCTGGAAAGAATAGTGTTTAGTAAAAATGACTCACTGTAGCTTCAAGACTGCCTACCATTGTCTGCTATGGTGGCTGATGTCTCCTCTAACCTTTACCACTGACCATTGCACAAATGCCACAGTCCAGTGTCAGCCCATATGGGGCACTGCTACAGATCTCAGTAACTCTCACTGAAGTGTGATGAAGAGCCCAGCGGACTCTAGATTCTCACCACAGGAAGCACTATTTTTTTCCCTTGAATTTTTGCCACAAGGACATTTGCAAATGTGTGTGTTTGCGTGAATATATAGTATTGTCAAGGTGATGGGAGGGATACTAGTAGACATAAAAGGAAGCAATGTAGGAGGATGTCTTACAGTTAGGGATTGCCTTGGTTAAAATGCCAAATGAATCCTTATTCTGAGACACAGGATGGAAGGTATATTGTATCCATGCTAACTGCTACATGCTTACAGGGATGTAAAGATGAGTAAATGCCGTCCCCCGTCCCTAGGGACCTTCCTGCATGATAGTGTCATATGTGTGGGAAAAGACACTTCTATTCTAAGCACAATCTGGTGAGAGTGACAATGCTTATGGAAGGTATGAGGTAAGGACCTCATCTTATCACTCAGGTTAATATTTCATTGTCCTAGCAGACACCTACACTGACTATATACCATGGATGATGTTGGACACTGAACTTTTGATCCTAAGGAGGATTTGGATAAACAGGCAAGTAGAATGTGCATGAATCCAGGCTGGGTACCAGGATTATGTATACAGGGTCCCTGGAACACACTGACAACTGCTCTATGTCTAGCACTAAGGAAGTCTTCCTGTGGGAAAATGCTCTAAAGCTTGACTCCGAAGGACCTGAGGTGATAGCAATGTAAAGGTGGGATCACGAAGCTTCCAGAATGGACAACAGTGTGGACAAATTGCAGTGGTCTGAGAGCATCATACCCACCCATCGGAATCCACATATCTCTCATGTATCTGTGGTTCCCTTGAGACTCCCGAGGCGACAAGCCTGTTTCAGGATGGGCATTGGAGTACAAGGAGAGATCCCACCCTCTGGAGTCCAGAATCTCTGGAAAAGATAGATACTTCTAGGAGAAGCCTCTGGAACCATGCTTAACAAAATGGGGAAATGGGCCATGCTGCCTGGAACAAATGTCCTGAGAGGTTCTCTTTGCAATAGAGAGCTTTGTCAGAGAGTGGAGGCATACACTGAGAACAGGCTCTGGTCTGTGGGAGAGAATAGGGCAATAAGGAAGGATAGGATTGAGGACAGAATCCTCAATTGCAGGCAGGTGGGCTGGAGAGAATATGCAGCCAAAGACAAACATGCCAGGTTTTTGCAATTCAAGGTTGTGGGCTTGAGAGGGAGGGTCTGTGCAGCAGAGGCCAGTCATACAGGGAAAGCCACTGTTGCCCTTAACCTACACATGCAGCAATCCTTTTGAAAAAGTTGAACATCTGTGTGCCAGGCTCTCCTAAGCATCCTTTTCCCAGAGCTAGGACTGAAAGTTGACAGTGAGCAGTGTTAGACCCCTGACATTTCTCTGACCTTCATTATAACCTGTTAAAATGCTGGTTCCCCAGTCTGGTGTTCAGAGTCAGTCAAACCCAGAGGTTCTGACTCAGTGGATGTAGGCAATCAGCACTTATAATAGGCTCTATGCGATATGCACACAACACCTAAGATCTCTGGAGTAGAAGATGAGTCAGGATGGTACTGGATGGAGCAGGTAGCTGAGTGGTACCTGCCTGGATGATGTTATACATTTATCAGCTAACCTGGAGACAGCATCCCACAGTAGATCATGAAGGGAAAGTCAGAAATCTAAAAACCTTACATAAACAATCTGAAAACATGCCTCAGAGAATTCTTTTGTATATTTCAGTCATCATTTAAAAGCTTTATGGATTCATGTCAGCTTTGGAGGAAGGAACAAACCAGGCTTAAATGTGTTATCCTGAAACCACACCATAAACCAACTGTTAGACTGAGGCCCCAGAGCCATGTAAATCATTTAAGGTTCCAAGTAGCAGATTTACTGCTGTCATTTCATTGTTTCAGATTGGTTTAAGAAAATGCCAAATCGGGATACATCATTATCTCTTAAGTAACATCTCCATTCTGTCTGAACAAACATGTAAAAGAATCCTAATTTAATAATGCCCAAATAACACCATTTCCTTCATTAAACTCTATTGATTTAGAATTGCTTCAAACCAATCTCTATTCCCCCCCTCATTCTTTCTCTCCCTGGCCCTGTGTGGGTATGTGCACACTATAGTAGTCATATTTAAGTCATAAGACAGTGCGTGGTGTCTGCCCGTGCCTTCTACCTTGTTTGAGACAGAGTTTTTTTGTTCACAGTTGCATGTGCTGGTCTAGTTGGCCTGTGAGATTTAGTTCATTATCTTTCCTCTGTGTATCTCCTACTAGGGCTGTCTGCACTGGGATTAAAGGGGCATATGTCCTTCCGTTTTTGGCTTTTACATGAGTTCTGAGGATATAAACTCAGGTAAACAGGTTTGCATGGCAAGAGCTTTATGTATTGATTCATCTCTTCAGCCATGTTTTCAGTTTATATATTATAATTATTTAATAGAAAAGTGATCAAGGTTAGATATAAATATTCTATTATGGTTATGAATGATAGTTTTTGATTTATGTCACATTTCTAAAAATTTGAACAGACTGCACTGTCTTAGGGTGATTCTGGAAGGTAATGGTGCGGGTAAGATCTTGTTTTAACTATTCCTTGGTCTTCAACACAGATCATATGTAAATTATGCCCGATGCAGGAAAAGAACTTTTCAAATTTTTGAAATAAAATCCACAAATCATTCTTCTCAGAATAATACCATAAAGAGATTCATCCCCTAGTGTAAAAACCAAATCCCCAAGGCTTACAGTGCGTGCGAGGGAAGCCTCACACTCCACAAACAGTCCCCCCCCCATAATTAAATTAACTCTCATTTTTTCTTCTTCTCCAACTTTAATAATTCCATTCCCTTTGCCTTTTCACTTAGGGGATATTTTGTAACCTATATTTCAAAGATTGACAAGATTCTCTTGTTCTCTAACATCCCCGAGGGGCCAGAATTGAAAATTCCCAATTCGCAAATGGGTTCTTTTCCTAAAGTTTATTTTAAAGTCAGTAACTTGCAGCTTGAAAATATTTCCTTGTAGGAATGAAGAGTTGAGTGATGGCTGGTTTGCAGGAGAATGCACAAACGCTGAGCCGCTCAGCTCAGGATGTGTAATAAAAGATAATTGAAGAGTGCCACTGTGTATTGGTAATTAAAACAGAAAAACATCAACATAAGATGAGAAGGCTTATTTTTCATCTGAACTCCAGGGAGCAGTGCCTACAAGGATCTCATCTAATGCATCCTTTGGACTGCTGGTCAGGGGAGAATGACTGGCTCTGTGGGAGGGAGAAACCCTATTAGTGCTTCTGCCTATTCCCATGGTATCAATACTGCTGTCTTGTCTGATTTCAAAGCTGTCCATAGGAAATCACTAAGTAAGAAACCAAGAAAAGAGGTCTCCAAAACTCCAGGCTGCTTGCAGCCCATGACATTTTTTTTTCGTCTCATTTTTGTTTTTTTGGGGGGGGGGGGCCTAAGGATCTTTCGTCTCATTCCTGTTTATTTGGGGGGTGGGCGCTGAGGATTGAACCAATACCTCACATCCCGATCCTTCTAGTACTTGATTTCTTTCCACACACATATAGTCATTGTGAAGCAAACCGTGCTAATTGTGCTCCCTGGTGCTGTTATCCACCTACCAAGTTTACTTCCTCCTTCTGGTACCTTGAAACCCTTGTCTAAATCTCTTCCCAAGTTCCTGGAATTCTGGAAATTCCACAAAACTTCTGTTCAGATCTAGTAGAAGCTCCTGGGAGGCAGGGTTGCAGCAGAGGAGGCACAGCCCTGACCAGTGGCCTCAGGGTCCTCAGACCCTGTCCTTGCTGAAGGCCATTGTCCATAATTCTCACCCTTATTATCTGCTTTGTAATTAGTCATCTAGTTAAAGACTTGGGTGATTCTTAGGAGCCCTGCTGCTAGACCCCTCTGTTCACTGGTTTTCTGCATTGGCTTTTTTACCTTTTCTTTCCTTTTGGGCACTTTGCATGTCAACGCTCTGTCTAAACTTGTTTCCCATCATCCCTCAGAGGCTCTGCTATCCTGAATCACAACTAGTTTCTCTCCTGGCTTTACACTGGCAAAAATCTGCTTTATTTCCCCAAGCATGCCACTCAATTTCCCTCCTGAATGTTTGTTATTCTGTTTATTTGATATTTTCCTCAATTCTTTATAAACATTTTGGATTAACAACATTGAATGTGAGACAGGCTAATATGCTCACCCCTGCTAGTTCTGTGTTCTCAAGTGGATATATATCTATTGTAACCAATTTCCCACCACTCTCTCTAAAAGACTGGTCACTTCCAGGTCAGTTTCTATATAATAAGTTTTATGTGTCTGAATCTGTACAAAAGGGGGAAAATGCCAAAGAAAAATCTCTCAAGTTGGACCTGAACGATATGCTTTCCCTGTGAGACGCAAGTACTAAGCACATTAAACACATCAGTGAGCTATGGCTGGGCTGTGTAGGAGCCAGGGGGCCTGCTTGGTAGAAATTTAAGAGTAACAGCACCAAACAACTCTAATGAGTGTTCTACAGGAAGACAGTCTGCATCTCGAATCTCCAAGGTCATGCTCCTGAAGCTTTGTTGGAATCTATTATCTGTATAGTCAGCGATCAAGCTGTATAAAGGCTTTGCTGTAGAAAACCTCATTGGAGACATCTAATCACGGATTCATGAAGAACTCATACAATGTGGGTTTCACCTTTTCGTGATCACAACTAACTGCATGACCTTCATCAGGCAATCCTTGGACTGTTGTAGGC